>DWRH01000116.1:0-16045 GCA_022318365.1 Anthoptus insignis
GTACAACAATCCTGAAGGGGGCATGTATCTCGTCGAATCCCCGCAGGATGTCTGGCAATTATCAGTAAAAAATCCTGCCAACCTCTGTTTTATGACGCAAACTACACTGTCAGTGGATGATACTTCTGAAGTGATTGATGCGCTACGTACTCGCTTCCCTGAGATCATTGGTCCAAGGAAGGATGATATCTGCTATGCCACCACTAATCGTCAGGAGGCCGTTCGTACACTGGCGAAAGAGGCTGACGTGGTGTTAGTCGTAGGCTCGAAAAATTCCTCGAACTCTAATCGGCTGGCTGAGCTGGCTCAGCGAGCGGGTAAGCTTGCTCGTCTGATCGATTCCGCTGACGATATTCAGGAAGAGTGGCTGACGGGTGTGAAATGTGTCGGTGTAACTGCAGGTGCTTCCGCACCAGATATTCTGGTACAACAAGTGATTGAGCGTTTACGTGGGTTAGGTGGCGCAGGGGTGATAGAACTGATTGGGCGAGAAGAGACTATTGTTTTTGAGGTCCCTAAAGCTCTGCGTATTGATGCCCGCGAAGTCGAATAGTCATCAAATGGTTAATCTAAGCCTCAATGCTGATATGAGCAGCGTAAGAAATAGCCACGATGCAGCACGTCAGCAACACTGCAGACGCCTTGCTCAAAAAGTTATTGCATTGAAAAAAAATTCTGTAGCCAGCAGTGTGACTTCGGTAGAGCCTTTTTACTCTGAAACCCCATCGGTACGCCAGCCAGTAATGTATGGTTCGGGTATCGTTATCCTGTTTCAGGGGCGAAAAGTAGGTTACCTGAATGACTCGCAGTTCCATTATGATGCCAGCAGTTATCTGATGTTAACGGTGACCCTTCCTTTCGAGTGTGAGGTTTTCGCCAGTAAGCAGGAACCTGTGGCTGGACTGTTTTTATCCTGTTGTCCGACACGGATTCAACAGCTGGCAATGGAGATGGACGATGGTGATAGTGGTGCTGAACCACCACAAGGTGCCGTTCATACTGCTGCACTGACATCTCCTATGTTAAACGCTCTGGAGCGTCTGCTTGATGTCATGGCTACGCCTCAGGATGCGCGTCTGCTGAGTGACAATCTGCTACGGGAAATTTTTTATTATGTTTTGCAGGGGCCGTGTGGTAAGGCATTACTTCTGCTGGCAAGCCAGCAGTCGCAATTTATGCAGATAGCCCGGATACTGAATCGCATTGAGTCACACTACAATGAAAGTTTTAGTGTGGAAGCTATGGCCTCACAAGCCAATATGAGTGTTTCTACCTTTCATCACTATTTCAAATGTGTCACCAGTACGTCACCATTACAGTACCTGAAAAATTTCCGACTACATAAAGCGCGTCTTCTGATGTTACAGGAAGGAATGAAAGTCAGTGTTGCCGCAATGCAGGTGGGCTACGAAAGTCCCTCGCAATTCTCACGCGAATTTAAACGTTATTTCGGTATTTCTCCGACCGCTGAAGTGTTACGTTTACGGCACTCAGAGTGAGTCTGTTTTACATCCTTTCTTATATTTCATAATCAACGTTACGCTACTCACCAGACCGACAACCATCATCACCAGTGGTATGATCATCAACAGCAGCATTACCTGGTCTTCGTGTTCTCTTATAAAAGGAATCTGGCTCATTCCATACCCCATAGTGAGTAAAATTCCCACCCACAGAAGACCACTCAGCCAGTTAAAAAGTTGAAACCGGCTGGCATTAAGACCAGATATACCCGCCATTGTAGGTAAAATAGTCCGTACGAAAGCAAGAAAGCGACCAAAAAGCAAAGCCATCAGGCCGTGTCGATGAAACAGGGACCAGGCTCGTTGATGATAGGGCGGGGGTAGATGCGCCAGCCAGCTTTTAAACCATTTAGTATTGCCTAACCAGCGCCCCTGCAGATAACTCATCCAGCAACCGAGACTGGCAGCACAAGTCAGCAGCGTTAGTGCGGTGAGATACCCCATCACACCTTTGGCAACCATCGCACCGGCCAGTAAAATTAAACTGTCACCGGGGAGAAACGATGCAGGGAGTAGACCGTTTTCAAGCAATAACGTACTAAACATGATGGCATAGACAACCCAAATCACTTCCCCCCGGGTTAACAGGCTGAAATCGTGGTGCCACATCGCTTGTATTATCTCGTGTAGTGCGTTCATCTCATCTCCGATCACCTGTGCTGAGAAGCAGTATAGTGCGTCTGGTCAGTTTTTTAAGGTGTTATGTTGCCTTCTACCCTGCATTGTTTAACTTTTATTTATCATGTTTACAATGATTTCTGAAGACGAATAAAGCCTTGTTGTAGATCTGCGATGAGATCAGCGACATTTTCCAGACCAATATGCAGGCGAATCAATGTTCCGGATAGCATAGTGTCTCCCGCCGGACGTATTGCACGAATTTCTTCCGGCTGGCTGGCCAGAATGAGTGATTCGTAACCTCCCCATGAATATGCCATGCTGAAATGTTCAAAGTGGTCGAGGTAGTCTGCCAGTTGTTGCTCATTGAGTGTTTGGTGTAACACGAAAGAGAACAGACCGCTGCTGCCAGTAAAATCGCGTTTCCAGAAGCTGTGTCCGACTGCATCAGATAACGCGGGATGATTGACCTGCGCAACGTCAGGGCAGCGTGTCAACCAGTCTGCGACCTGTAGGGCACTCTCTTGATGTTGTCGCAGACGTACGGCCAGCGTACGTAACCCTCTGCTGGTCATATAAGCCGTATCTGCATCGACCATTTGCCCCATGAGGTAAGAGTTTTCACGCAGAGTTTCCCAGCAACGGGCATTAGCGACTGCAGTACCGATCATCGCATCAGAGTGGCCGATCAGGTATTTGGTACCCGCCTGTAATGAAATATCGATACCGTGCTCAAGCGCCCGGAATAAAATGCCAGCTCCCCAGGTGTTATCAAGCATAATTATGGCATCTGGTGCTTTGGATCTGACTGCCTTCACCAGGGCAGGAATATCCTGAACTTCCATGGTAATTGATGCCGGAGATTCAAGAAAAACCACCCGTGTATTAGGCTGTATCAGCTCACTGAGTGCTTCTCCCATAGTATGGGGAAACCATGTTGTAGTGACGTTCATTCGTCCCAGGACCTTATTGCAGAAATCCTGGGTAGGTTCGTAAACTGAACCAGCGACCAAAACATGGTCGCCTGCTTTTACAAAAGCCAGAATGGCATTTGCAACGGCTGCGGCACCACAAGGATACAAAACACAACCTGCACCACCTTCAAGTTCAGTCATTGCGTCCTGGAGAGCAAAATGGGTCAGTGTGCCACGGCGACCATAAAACAGTGCGCCCTGAGCCCTTTCCCTTGTAGCCTGTTTTTTCTCTGCTACAGTATCGAATACCAGTGATGACGCTCGCTGGATAACACTGTTCACCGCGCCCTGAGTAAAACGCTTGTTCCTTCCCGCATGGATCAGTGTAGTTTCGATGTTTTTACTGGTCATAAAAGTCACTCGTAAGAAAAACGGTATGCTTCACGTTACCATGAGGTAAGGTGGGGGTCACGGTATCGGGTGGTGGAAGCGTGTTTTTTTAACACTCGTCGCTGCATGTAGTGACAAAAAGTGTTAGCGAAGTAAATAGTAATGATAACCACTATCAATTCGTAGTTGATTTGATATGATCGATGCGATGAAGTTAGGGCTTGTAAGTTGGAGAACGGGTGTGACAAACAATTTAATGCAGACTGATCTTTCTGTCTGGGGCATGTATCAGCATGCAGATATTGTGGTTAAAGTTGTGATGATCGGCCTTTTACTGGCGTCAGTGGTCACCTGGGCTATATTTTTTAGCAAAAGTATTGAGTTCAACAGTGCAAAACGCCGTCTTCAGCGTGAGCAGACTCGCTTATCCGGGGTGAAAAACCTTGATGAAGCCAGCCAAATTTGTGATGGGTTCGACAAGAAAAGTCTTTCTAAAGTGTTATTGCAAGAAGCGGTAAATGAACTCACTTTATCAGCGGGTAGTGACGATCAGGGTGGTATTAAAGAGCGCACCGCCTTTCGTTTTGAACGGCGGGTGGCTTATTTCATTCGTCAGTCAGGGCGCGGTAATGGTTTTTTAGCCACCGTGGGTGCCATTGCGCCTTTTGTCGGACTGTTTGGTACCGTGTGGGGGATAATGAACAGCTTTATTGGTATTGCCCAGTCACAAACCACCAATTTGGCGGTGGTCGCACCGGGTATTGCTGAGGCACTGTTAGCTACCGCAATTGGTTTGGTTGCTGCAATCCCTGCTGTCGTGATTTACAACGTATTTTCCCGTTCAATCGCTACTTATAAAGCCGCAATCGGCGATGTTGCCGCACAAATTTTGTTATTGCAAAGCCGTGATCTGGATCTCGCCAGTAGTGGATCTTCAATAGTGACTGATCAGTCGCAGCAACGCAGGGTAGGGTAACGCCATGGCGATGCGCTTAAATGACGATCTGGACAATGACGGTGAAATGCATGAAATTAATGTCACGCCTTTCATTGATGTTATGCTGGTTTTGTTAATTATTTTTATGGTTGCTGCTCCGCTGGCAACGGTAGATGTGCGGGTAAATCTACCGGCGTCCACCAGCGTCCCTCAGCCGAGACCAGACAAACCGGTTTATTTGTCAATCAAGGCCGATAAGCAACTTTTCATTGGTAATGACCCGGTCACTCGCGATACATTAGTCGCTGCACTGGAAAAACAGACTTCGGGCGATAAAGAGACAACGATATTTTTTCAGGCTGATAAATCAGTTGATTATGAAACATTGATGCAAGTCATGGACCTGTTGCGTCAACAAGGTTATCTGAAGATTGGTTTGATGGGAATGGAAACGGTTGCGAAAGCACCCTGACATGGATGTGGCAGGATAACGGGAAGTTATCCATCCTCTCTTTTTTTTCACTTAGCAGGATATTACCTTCCTGTTAAGTGTTTCCCGGCGTGCAAATCTCTTATTTTCTTGTGGCAGAAAACAATCGCTTGCGTCTGTTGTGATAGTTTGACATTTTTTTGTCATGCATCAGTCATGAAACTGTTATCTTCGCTCTTTACTGTCGCGATAAAACATTCGGAGAACCGCCTGTGTTTACTATCGAAACTGTGTTGGACGATTTATGTCCGCAACGAGATACCCCCCCGTGGCAGAAGACGGTGTTGCGTCACTTGCTATGTGAAAAAGAATTTCAGCAATTTCAGCAGCGTTACCCCAATCTTAAAGGTCTCGACATGGTCGAGCAGGTACTGGATTATTTAAACGTTCATTGTGAACTGAGTGAGCGCGATCTGGAGCAGATCCCCTCACAGGGTCCGGTCATTATTGTTGCAAATCATCCGCTTGGGACGCTCGACGGCCTTGGATTATTGCATGCCGTCTCTCAGGTCAGGCGCGATGTTAAGGTGGTCACTAACCGTTTACTCTCCTGTCTTGAGTCATTGAGCAGTTTGATGTTGCCTGTAGATAATATGAGTAACCGGACCAGTCGTGAACAGATGGGGCGTCTGCAGGAGCAGCTTGCCAGTGGTGGCGTGCTGATCTTTTTCCCGGCAGGCGAAGTGTCACGTTTCGGCAAAAAAGGAGTGAGAGATGGACGCTGGCATCACAGTTTTGTTCGTCTGGCTGCTCGTTTTCGTGCCCCTGTCGTACCGGTACACATTGCGGGGCGTAACAGTGCCCTGTTTTATACCACCTCATTGATCTATCGCCCACTTTCATTGTTATTGCTGGTACGTGAAATGTTCAGGCATCGTGGCACCCGTCTGAAACTGACCATCGGTGCCCGCATTCCTTACTCCAGTTGGTACGATGGGCATACGCCGGCAAAAGAGTTAGCTACGCGCTTTCAGCGGCATCTGTATCGTATTGGTCAGGGTAAATCAGGGTTGTTTCAAACCGAGTCAGCCATTGCGCGTCCTGAAGATCGTACAAGGCTGAAAAAAGCACTGCTGGCTTGTGAAGTTCTCGGGCAACTGGCAGACGGGAAGATGATCTACCTCTACCGTCGTAATGGTGAAGAAGAAAGCACTATTTTGCGTGAGTTAGGTCGTCTGCGTGAGATCGCTTTCCGTGCGGTGGGTGAAGGCAGCGGGCGGCGGCGTGATTTAGATGGCTATGATGATTATTATTATCATCTGGTGTTGTGGGATGATGAGGCGCTTGAAATTGTCGGTGCCTATCGTTTTTTACCCACAGCACAACAACTCGAAACTCGTGGAGTCGACGGTATCTACAGCCACAGTCTGTTCCATTATGATGACCAGATGAATCCTATTCTCACCCAGGGGATCGAACTCGGCAGAAGTTTTATTCAGCCGGCATGGTGGGGCAAACGCGGTCTGGATTACCTCTGGTTGGGTATTGGTGCTTTTCTGGCAAAAAATCCGCAATACCGCTATCTCTTCGGTCCGGTGTCAATTTCTGGCGGCCTGCCGCTCGCGGCACGCGATTTGCTGGTGGCTTTTTACCGTATCTATTTTGCACCAACGTTACCTCTGGCAATCTCACGCCGCCCTTATCCTGCGTCTTTACCCGATGTGCTCGCTCAGTTTACTGGTAATGACTACCACGAAGATTTGCGTCGTCTGAAGCGCTTGTTGACTAATCTTGGTGCGGGTATTCCGCCATTGTATAAACAATACTCAGAGTTGTGCGAACCGGGTGGTGTACAGTTCATCGATTTCGGTTGTGACCCCGATTTCAATAACTGTATTGATGGCTTAGTGGTGGTTGATCTCACTCATCTGAAAGCCTCACGTTACCAGCGTTATATCTCGGTTCATCAGCAGGTCACACAACAGTAATAAGTTAAAGGTAACCTGGCATGCTCATTCAGGAAGGCGTCTTCCGGATGAGCTGATTCCTGACTGCTATTTTTCTCTCTTCTGTAAGGATTAATCATGTCTGTACGTTACTCACTTCTCGCCATGTTGTTGTTAGCACCGCTTACCCGTGCTGATATGGCAACATCTCAGCTACCACGCATCAATACTATTGCTACAATGACCACGCCAGCCAGTAGCAGTGAAGCATTTGTCCAGCTTGAAGAGCATGTTCGTCAGGATTTAATTGCAGCACTACAGGGAAAATCAGATCGGCTAACGCGCGAGCAACTGGAAAAAGCCCATCAGAACGGAAAACTGGCGGATCATGAGTGGCTTAAAGCAAGTGGCTACGACTTTGCTAAACAGGCTAATCAACAAGCGGGAATCGCGTTATTAGCATCATTTCAATCTTTGCCTGCCACCACAGTTGCGGAAAATCTCAAGACAGTGGAAGCGGTAAATCTCAATGCAACAGGTAATGAACGTCACCAGGCGTTAGTAGATGCAGAAGGGCAAAATTATCTCTTTTTCCTCAGTGAAGCATTGGGACCGAAGCTGGGTGGTGCATTTCTTAACGCCTATCAGCGTGGAGAGTTGAGTAAGGCCGCTGCTCTAATCAAAGCTAGTGAAGTGAGTACCAGTGCAGCGAAAAAATATTTCAATAACCCCCGTCCTTTTTTGATTCCTGGGAATACCATTCATTTCGTTCCTGATAATACGGTGGTAAAAGATAATCAGCCTTATCGAGCCAGTGAGGGTTCATTCCCCAGCGGTCATACTAATACGGCTTATACCGATGCGCTGCTGCTGGCAGAAATGTTACCTGAGCGTTTTGCTCCATTACTGAATCGTGCCGCCCGTTATGGTTACTCGCGTATGGTATTGGGTGTGCATTATCCCATCGATTTGATGGGTTCACGAATGGTGGCACAACGTAATGTGGCCCATTATCTTAATGACCCGCAGTATCGGGTATTGTTTGATCAGGCTAAACAGCAACTGCGCACGGCGCTGGAAAAAGAGTGTGGTACTACGCTCGCTGTATGTGCTAAAGCCCCCGGAAAAGATGACCCATACCACTCCCATGCTATGAATCAATTTTATCACTTCACTATGACCTATGGTTTGCCTCGCGAAGCGGTGAAAAGTGAAAAAATTAGCGTACCAGCAGGAGCGGAAGTTTTACTGGAAGGGCCGCTGCCTCATCTGAGTTCTGCCCAGCGTCGTCAATTGATGGTCTCTACGGCTATTCAGGGGGGATATCCGTTATCAGGACAGGCACCAGAGCAAAATTTCTGGCAACGACTCGATTTACTGGCATCTTTTTCTGCAGCACCGCAAAAATAAGAAAGGTTTATTAGCGCCGGTATAGAGAACCTGAGACGACAGTTATTACTGCCGTCTCATTCTTATCTATGCACCAAGCCGGGCAAAACAGCGTCGTGCGGCATTAATGGTACGTTGGATGTCCTCTTCGCTGTGTGCCAGTGACATAAATCCTGCTTCATAAGCCGAAGGAGCCAGATAAATACCCTCATCCAGCATCAGATGGAAGAATTCCCGGAAACGTTGTGCATCGCAGGCGAGAACATCCTGATAGCAGGTGACGCGTTCAGCGGAGGTAAAGAACAGACCAAACATTCCGCCCACACAGTTAACCACAAAGGGAATACCGGCTTCATTCGCAGCAGCAAGTAACCCTTCAGCTAACTGCTCAGTTAATGATGTGAGGGTGGCGTGAGTTCCCGGTTGGGCTATTTCTGTGAGACAGGCTAAACCTGCCGACATCGCGACGGGGTTACCGGATAAAGTACCTGCCTGATAAACCGGTCCGGTTGGTGCCAGTTGATCCATAATCTCACGGCGGCCGCCAAATGCTCCTACTGGCATACCGCCACCGATAATTTTACCCAGACAGGTTAAATCCGGCACAACGTCATAGTACTCCTGAGCACCGCCCAGGGCGACCCGGAAGCCGGTCATCACTTCATCAATAATCAATAGTGCACCGAACTCATCACAAAGTGCCCGCAGCCCGGGTAAAAATTCTGGCAATGGAGGGACACAATTCATATTACCCGCCACAGGTTCGACGATAATGCAGGCGATATCATCCGGATATTGTTCAAATGCCGAACGTACAGAAGTCAGGTCATTATAGGTACAGGTGAGAGTGTGCTTGGCGAAATCAGCCGGGACACCAGGGGAATTTGGCTGTCCGAGAGTCAGTGCACCAGATCCTGCTTTTACCAGCAGGCAGTCAGCATGACCATGATAACACCCCTCAAACTTAATAATATTATCCCGTCCGGTAGCACCTCTTGCCAGACGAATAGCACTCATGGTGGCTTCGGTACCTGAATTTACCATTCTCACGCTATCCATTGATGGCACCAGTTCGGTCACCAGTCTGGCCATTTTGACTTCGATCTCTGTTGGGGCACCAAAGCTTAATCCTCGTCCTGCCGCTTCGATCACAGCATTACGAATAGCGGGATGATTATGACCCAGGATCATGGGGCCCCATGATCCGACATAGTCTATGTACGCTTTACCGTCAGCATCATATAGCCATGCTCCGTCGGCGCGTTCAATAAACAGAGGGGTACCACCAACGCCATTAAATGCACGTACAGGAGAATTCACACCACCGGGAATAACCTGTTGGGCATCGGCGTAGAGGGTGTCAGACTTACTCATGTTTTGTCTCCAGTCAATGATAGCCAGCTATACCGACCTTAGCGCAGTAGTTGTGGTAAAAAGTATCGGTGATAGCACAAAGATCGTAATGCTTTTCAGGGAATGAGCGCAGTATAGCTGTTCCGAAGCGGAATGGGTAACCACCATCGGATTGAACGTTGTCTGGTGGTAGTAGATAATAGCGCGTATGATGAAGGCATTAACCGCCTGGAATTTTCTGGCAGTAGATAGACTCAGGAGTAGATAAAATGAGTGAAGATTTGGCACTCCCACTGCAATTTACCGATGCGGCCGCCAGTAAGGTGAAGGCCCTGATTTCCGATGAAGAGAATCCGGAATTGAAGTTGCGTGTATACATCACCGGTGGTGGTTGTAGTGGTTTTCAGTATGGCTTCACCTTTGATGATCAGGTGAACGATGGTGATATGACCATTGAAAAATCGGGTGTGGCGCTGGTAGTTGATCCGATGAGCTTACAGTACCTGGTTGGTGGCTCGGTGGATTACACCGAAGGTCTGGAAGGATCACGGTTTATTGTCACTAATCCTAATGCAAAAACGACTTGCGGTTGTGGTTCATCGTTCAGTATTTGATTATTACGATTCCGGCAAGCTGTTGTTCTTTATATCCTCTGGTATCAACATATTATTTATTGGTCTGGGTGCAGTTTTCGACATAATTGCTCTGCGGCCAGAAGTATCCGTGGCCCGGGACGACTCCACCAGTCACTATTTAACGTGATGATCGTTGCATGTAAATGGGGCAACCAAAATTCACGTGTTTTGAGAGTGCTATTGTCTTCGCCAGTGATAACGATAAATTTTGGTTTTCTGGTGATAACCTGTTCACGACTTACCTGCGGCCATGCAACGGGGGAGTCGGCAAAAATGTTTCTGCCTCCGCAGAGTTCAAGTGCCTGGTTTTGTAATGTTTTTTGTGAGGCGGTAAACAGGGGCTGTTGACCAAATTGCATAAACACGGGTTGTATCGGGCGTTGTGCATAACGCTCGCGCAGTACCTGCTCCTGAGTTACGAACTGCGTGATAGCCGCAGTGGCTTTTTCAGGCTCAGGGCTCCAGGGTTTCAGTTGTTGAAGAGCCCCGGTTACTTCTGTCAAAGTATGAGGTTCCAGCCAGAGTACTTTGATTCCTAATGCCTGCAGTTGTTCCAGCGGACGCTGTGGATTACCTCCCCGCCACGCCAGCACTAAATCGGGCTTCAATGCCAGAATGCGCTCTATTTTAATGCTTTGCCAGTCAGCGACCTGCTCCAGATTTTTTGCTGCCGGAGGATAATCTGAATACGCGCTGACTGCGACCGGAGTTATACCTGCTGCGAATGCTAACTCGGTGAGATGTGGAGCGAGAGTAATGACTCCTGATGCCAGCACGCTGTTGCTGGCACACAGAAGTAATCCAGACAGCAGACGTCGCAGGTGCTTATGCATCAGCAAGTGCAGCAATCACAGATTCAACCATCAGTGATGACTGGCGCGCTGCCACAGAGAGGAAAGCTTCAAAACTTTGATGAGACTCCTGATCAGCCACATCGGAGATAGCCCGTACCACAACGAAAGGTACACCGAATTGATAGCAAACATGACCAATTGCGGTGGCTTCCATCTCTACAGCTACAGCCTGAGGAAAGGTTTCACGAATTCGGGTCAGTGGTGCTGCACCGTTTATGAAAGCATCACCACTCACTACCAGTCCACGCACGGCATTCAAGCCCAGTGTGGCAATACAGCGCTCGGTAGTATTGATCAGCATCGGATCAGCCGGAAAGCCCACAGGGCAGCCCGCCATTTGTCCTGGCTGGTAACCAAATGCTGTAACGTCAGCATCGTGATAACGTACTTCATCAGAAACGACGATATCACCGACTTGCAGACGGGATGCCAGCCCGCCAGCTGAACCGGTATTAATCACTACATCAGGTTTACACAGTTGTAGAAGGAGCGTTGTTCCCATTGCTGCGGCCGTTTTGCCGATGCCGGATTTGAGCAGTGCAACAGCGGTTCCATTGAGAAAACCGGTGTATATTTCGCAACCAGCCAGCACAATAGTCTGACGATCGTCAATTTTGTCCCGTAATAACGTGACTTCCTGCTCCATGGCACCAATGATACCTACTTTCATAACAATACCTGCAAATAAGGTGGAATGTTTTTTGTCATCAGGCATAGTTTATCATGGCCTGAGAGAATGTGGTGTATCGCGGCGGAGTCAGGCGCACAGGATCAACGCAAAGGGGGCAACAAATGAGCGGCATCGATTTCAGAACCAAAATCAATTATCAACGGCGTTATCGACCGCAGCAGGATCTGAAAGATGAATATGAGATCCTGCGGGTATTTGAGAGCGACCGCGGGCGGATCATTAATTCTGCTGCAATACGGCGTTTGCAGCAAAAAACCCAGGTGTTCCCTCTCGAAAGAAATGCCGCGGTGCGTTCACGTCTGACGCACTCACTCGAGGTGCAGCAGGTAGGGCGTCATATTGCCAAAGAGATTCTGGGCCGTTTTAAAGCGACCGGCATGCTTGAGGCCTATGGTCTGGAGCAGTTAACTGGCCCATTTGAAAGTATCGTCGAAATGGCGTGTCTGATGCATGATATCGGCAATCCACCTTTTGGTCACTTTGGCGAAGCAGCCATTAATGACTGGTTCCGCCAGCGGCTAAAGCCAGATGCTGATCCGACTTATCCTGATCAGGATACTTGTCAGGCTGTCGTGTTACGTTATACCCGGGATAGCGGAAATGGTTTACGTGAAAAGGTGCGTCAGGATCTCTGTCATTTTGAGGGAAATGCCCAGGCAATTCGCATGGTACATAGTTTATTGAAAATGAATCTGACCTGGGCACAGGTTGGCTGTATTTTTAAATATACCCGACCTGCCTGGCTACGTGGTGAATTACCCTCTACCCATGATTATCTGATGAAAAAGCCCGGTTATTATCTCTCGGAGGAGGGCTATATTGATCGGTTACAGAAAGCGCTTAATTTACAACCATCATGTCGTTTCCCTCTGACTTATATTATGGAGGCTGCAGATGATATTTCTTATTGTGTTGCTGATTTAGAAGATGCAGTAGAGAAAAATATTTTCACTGTCGAACAGTTGTATGATCGTCTCTATGCAGCATGGCCTCATCATCAGGAAAATGACCTTTTTAGTGTCACCATAACCAGTGCGCTGGAAAAATCACGCAGCCCACAATTTAGCCGCAGTAGTAAAGATCAATTCTTTATGTATTTACGCGTTAATACTGTAGCCCGCCTGGTTCCCCATGCTGCCAGTCGTTTCATTCATAATATTGATGCGATTTATCATGGTTGTTTTAATCAGGCATTACTTGAAGATGGTAGCCCACATAACCAATTACTGGAAATCTTTAAAACGGTCGCTTTTCGCTATGTTTTCAATCATCCCGATGTGGAGCAACTTGAACTGCAGGGATACAGGGTTATTAGTGGGTTACTCGATATCTATAGTCCTTTACTGGCGTTAAGTCATGAACAGTTTATTGAGCTTACAGAAAAATCTTATCTCAAGGGTTACCCGATAGAAACGCGTCTTTTTCATAAATTATCTACTGGATTTCTGTTGGCCTATACTGAAGCAGTTGAAAAACTGGATAGCAGGGCAAATGATATTGCGGTATGGGAATATTATTACCGTGCGCGTCTATTGCAGGATTACGTCAGTGGCATGACAGACCAATATGCCTGGGACGAGTATCGTCGTTTAATGGCTGTCGAGTAATTACGGGATGCTGAGTTTTGTAAAGGCGAAGAATAAATTTTTACCTTTATCGAAAATTTAATCATGAACTTAACGTTAAATTGTGAATCTCATCATCACAAGTAGCCGCTTAATGTTTAACTAGTTGTATCATTGATTACAAGAGAAACCGACGCATGAAAAAGACACTTTTAGCCAGCGCATTGGCTCTCAGCCTTGGAATGGCAATGGGCCCGGTCACTGCCTTTGCTGCAGAAACTGAATCTTCTACCGTGACACAAATGCCAAGTCTTGCACCGATGTTGGAAAAGGTGATGCCTTCCGTGGTCAGTATTAATGTGGAAGGAAGTACCACTGTCCGTACACCACGCTTACCGCAGCAATTCCAGCAATTCTTTGGTGGGAATTCTCCATTCTGTCAGGGAAATTCGCCTTTCCAGAATTCACCACTCTGTCAGGAAGGTGGTGATCCTAATGGTAACGATACCCAGCAGGAAAAATTCCAGGCATTGGGATCCGGTGTTGTGATTGATGCAGCAAAAGGGTACGTGGTCACAAATAATCACGTGGTCGATAATGCGACTAAAATACAAGTGCAACTGAGTGATGGTCGTAAATACGAAGCAAAAGTGATCGGTAAAGATCCACGTTCTGACATCGCTCTGATTCAGTTGAATGAGGCGAAAAACCTTACGGCGATAAAACTGGCCGATTCCGATACCCTCCGTGTTGGTGACTATACCGTGGCCATCGGTAATCCTTATGGTTTGGGTGAAACAGTGACCTCAGGTATTGTTTCTGCACTGGGCCGTAGTGGCTTGAATCTGGAGAATTATGAAAACTTTATCCAGACTGATGCTGCGATTAACCGGGGTAATTCTGGCGGCGCATTGGTAAACCTGAATGGTGAATTGATCGGTATTAATACTGCGATTCTGGCTCCAGATGGCGGTAATATTGGTATCGGATTCGCTATTCCCAGCAACATGGTGAAAAATCTTACTGCGCAAATGGTGGAGTATGGCCAGGTGAAACGCGGTGAGCTGGGCATCATGGGTACAGAGCTCAATTCTGAACTGGCAAAAGCGATGAATGTTGATGCGCAGCGTGGGGCGTTTGTTAGTCAGGTATTGCCGAAGTCATCTGCAGCAAAAGCAGGTGTACAGGCCGGTGATGTCGTGGTTTCTATCAATGGTAAACAGATCTCCAGCTTTGCCGCTTTACGCGCAGAGGTTGGTTCATTGCCTGTGGGTACCAAACTGACATTAGGATTGATTCGCGATGGAAAACCGTTAACCATCAACGTTGAATTGCAGCAAAGTAGCCAGGCGAAAGTCGATTCCGGCAATATCTATACGGGCATTGAAGGTGCAGATCTCAGCAATGTTGATACTAAAGAAGTAAAAGGCGTCAAAGTTGACAGTGTGAAAGCTGGTTCAGCAGCAGCACGTATTGGTCTGAAAAAAGATGATATCATTTTGGGTATCAATCAACAGCCGATTACTAATCTTGGTGAATTGCGTAAAATTCTTGATACCAAGCCGCCAGTGCTGGCATTAAACATTAAGCGTGGTGACACGACAATCTATCTGTTGACACAATAATTTGTCTTAATGCAGCCGGTTCGTTGCTGATTAACATGGTGCCCGTATTTACGGGCACTACTTTCCTTTTTTACTAATATCGTCGGAAAGGTGGCAATTAACGTCCGTTGCGTGTCAGTTTCTCAAGATCAGCTTCAATCTCATTAATTTTATTTGAGACAACACGTTCTAAATGGCGCAGATCATCGAGAATCTTATGTTTCAGGTCTACCTCAACGCGATCATGCTGACATAACGCGTCCAGTTCATCGATCACATAACGTAAATTGGGACTAATCTCCTGAATCTCTTTGTAACCCTGATTACTGTCACCGGCGACGGTTTTGCGCTGGCGAGGGTATTTAAACTTCACACTCTTGGCAAAAAATTCCCCTTTGTCTTTGCGAAAATAAATTTTAAGAATATCGTTATTAGCCTCCTGGCGCAGACTATATCGATCGATATCCTGTGGGTTGGTGATACCCAGACCTTTTAAATTGTCATACATAATATTCGTCCTGTTGAAAAAGAGAGCGGTTTAAGACGGAACTGCCGGTAACACCAGGACGCGATCGTTGCACGATAAAAGGTGATGCAATGACATCAGTATCCTAACGTCCGTTGAAACAGGGAAAGTTGTGTCTGTGATTGAGACCGTTAAACCAGTCATGTTCCTGATACAGCAACCACATGAGAAATTATTACCTGGAAAGTGCCCAATAGCACTGGTTATTTTTGTGTAGAAGCAGGATGAAAAAAGCGATGAAGAGACAGGGCTGCGCTGTGGCAGCCCGAAAGCAATTAATCGATAGTGCGCAGGAGCTCATTGATGCCCACTTTTCCGCGGGTTTTCGCATCTACTTTTTTCACAATTACTGCGCAGTACAGGCTATAGCGACCATCTTTAGACGGAAGGTTACCAGATACCACTACCGAGCCAGCAGGAACCCGCCCATAATGAATCTCACCTGTTTCCCGGTCATAAATTCGGGTGCTCTGTCCGATGTAAACCCCCATCGAAATGACGGATCCCTCTTCGATGATAACCCCTTCAACCACTTCAGAACGTGCACCGATAAAACAGTTATCTTCAATAATAGTAGGATTTGCCTGAAGCGGCTCAAGTACACCACCAATCCCGACACCACCTGAAAGGTGCACATTTTTACCAATTTGTGCACAGGAACCGACAGTAG
>DWRH01000117.1:0-16041 GCA_022318365.1 Anthoptus insignis
GTTCTGCCATTCTGAACTTTATCGCCTCAATAGGTGTAGGAGGCGGATCGATTTTGAAATTATCATCTTCGTATTTACTCACTAAGGTGATCATAACGTCCATAAAATCACCTTCCTGAGTACCAATCTCTGGCTCATTATCAAATAAAGGCTCTAAGACTTTGAGTGCAGCCTTATAGTCTTCCTCAGTTCGGATGGGTTTAATTTCATAGTTCATGATGTCACCTTATTTGCATCAATTTAATCGTACTCAGCGTGGGTACCAATAAATTTTATATATAGCACTTGGCGAGAGTAGGAAACACTACAAATTATTCTATAAGCGTTACCTTTGATATCAAACACAACACGGTTGTTCGATAGGAAGCTTGTAGAGGAAAACTGTTTTTTGATCTCTTGTGGTGTCTTCCAGTTTGCTTTTTTTACATCGTTATACCAAAACTCAAGGGGGATCCTTGAGTCAGCGTGCTTGGTCCAAAATATCTCAAGTGTCGGCCGTGATAGTACGTTCATCAGGTATATCCGTTATCCCAATATGGGTACATACTGACATGTCCCAAAATGGGAGTCAACGACGCGATTCCCCGCTAAAGCTAATGAGAGTGCATGCCTGTTATCGTTTTAACTCATAATAATAGCTATGTCGTAGCAGGCCTTACCAAGGCGAGACACGTTCTATTCGGAAAAAAAGGGCCTGAATTAGCCCTTTATAAGCGGTAATTTACGAGGGTCATTTACGCAGTTTCGGATCTAGCGCATCACGTAGGCCATCGCCTAATAAGTTAAACGCCAGCACCGTAAGAAAGATCGCTAGGATAGGAAATAGGGCGACATGCGGGGCCATAACCATATCTGAACGTGCCTCGTTAAGCATTGCCCCCCATTCTGGAGTAGGCGGTTGAGCACCTAAACCAATAAAAGACAGGCTGGCAGCAGAGATAATTGAGACGCCAATACGCAGGGTGAAAAAGACCAAGATGGAGGAGAAGGTTCCTGGCAGAATATGCTTGAGGAGAATATGCGCCGTTGAGGCACCAATGCTGCGCGCCGACTCCACCCATGTGAGTTGTTTCAACACCAAGGTATTACCTCGCACCAGACGGGCAAAAGCGGGAATACTAAAAATAGCCACCGCAATCACTACGTTGGACATTCCCGGCCCCATCAAGGCAACGACTGCGATAGCTAATAGGATCCCCGGAAAGGCGAATAATACATCGCAGATACGCATAATAATTCTATCTGCCCAGCCCTCGAAATACCCGGCGATCAAGCCTAATAGCGTGCCAATTACCGATCCCAGCGCGACGGAAAAGACCCCTGCTAACAGGGAAATTCGTGTCCCTAAGATGACTCGGCTGAAGATATCTCGCCCTAACGCATCCACCCCGAACCAGTGCATCAGGCTAGGGCCTTGATCGATACGGTCATAATCGAAGTAGTTCTCGGCATCGAATGGCGTTAGCCATGGTGCAAAGATCGCAACGATAAAAAGTAGCAGTACAAATAGCGCGGCAATGACCGCCACGGGTTGCTGGCGAAAGCGAGACCAGAATTCGCGCAGTGGCGGCTGTGGTGCTGTTGGGTCAAGGGGCGGTAGGGACTTCAAAGCCGCTTCGCGGCGCCAATTTTTCATCACCTCTCCTCAACGGTAGCGAATGGTGGGGTTAACCACAGCATAAAGGATATCGACGACTAAGTTGATCACGATAAACTCACAGGAAAATAGGAGGACTAGCGCCTGAATAACAGGGTAATCGCGGTTTTCGACTGAATCGATCAACAGACGCCCAAGTCCTGGCCAGTTAAAGACGACTTCAACCACAATCGCGCCACCCAGCAGCAGGCCGAACTGCAGTCCCATCATGGTAATGACGGGGATTAACGCGTTACGTAAACCGTGTTTGAAGATTACGCGACGGGGACTTAAGCCTTTTGCGCGGGCTGTACGCATATAATCTTCACCTAACACCTCAATAAAGGATGCGCGAGTAAATCGCGCCATCACCGAGGCAACCGACGCGCCGAGGGTGAGAGAAGGCAAGATGTAATTACGCCAGCTATCGGCACCGACCGTCGGTAACCAGCCCAGTTGCACGGAGAAGATTTGCATTAGGAGTATGCCTAATGCAAAGGCAGGAAACGAGATGCCGGATACTGCAATCAACATTCCTAGCTTATCCGGCCAACGATTACGCCATACCGCAGAGGCAACACCGATAAATAAGCCGAAAAGACACGACCAGGCCATGCTACAAAGTGTGAGGAGTAGCGTAGGCATAAAGCGGCTGGTTATCTCTTCACTCACTGGGCGTTGTGACGACATCGATTGGCCAAAGTCGCCATGGAGTAATCGGACGATATAATGCCAAAACTGCTGCGGTAGGGGTAAATCTAACCCCAATTGATGCCGTACCATGGCGACGACGCTGCCGTCAGCATTGGGTCCGGCCAACAGACGAGCTGGATCGCCAGGTAATAGGTGAACAAAAAGAAAGACGAGAATGGCGACAATCAATAACGTCGGCAGCATCCCTAGCAAGCGTTTAAGAAAATAATTGAGCATGCATATTCTCGAGTTGTGGGCAGGCAATGCCTGCCCGAAACAATCACTTCAGATCGGCATTGTCAAAATCAAAGCCCGTATCAGGCATGACATTGAAATGCGTGAGGGCCTTATTATTGGCTGAAACGAGCTTTTCAACCACCAACGGGATCCAGGGTCGATCATGCCAAATTTTATCTTGCGCATCTTTGTAGAAAGCATTTTTCTTGGCTGGATCGGTGGCGTTTAACGCATCGGCCAAATCTTTATCCACTTGTGGATTGCTATAGAAAGCGGTATTAAAGATGGCAGGTGGCCACGAACTGGTCGCAAACAGCGGTGTTAAGGCCCAGTTAGCCTCGCCGGTAGAGGCGGTCCAGCCTGTATAGAACATCCGCA
This sequence comes from Anthoptus insignis, assembly GCA_022318365.1. Lineage (NCBI taxonomy): Eukaryota > Metazoa > Arthropoda > Insecta > Lepidoptera > Hesperiidae > Anthoptus > Anthoptus insignis. The sequence goes on from DWRH01000117.1 coordinate 2,945, forward strand.
CGCCGCTCTCTTTCTGTCCCTTATCTTCGACCTGTGCCGCACGTTGTCCGGCATCCATCGCCGTCACTTGGGCTTTAATCCCCACCAATGCAAGCTGTTGCTGAGTAAACTGCAAGACTTTCTGCGCGGTGGAGTGGTTGTGTGAAGACCATAGCGTCGTCTGGAAACCTTGCGGATAACCGGCTTCCTTCAATAGTTGACGTGCTTTGGCCGGATCGTAAGGAATGGCCGGATAGTGTTGGGCGTCGGCAATGGCTGGCGGCACAATCCCTGTAGCCGGCGTAGCATAGCCTGCAAACGCTACCTTAGCTAAAGCCTCTCGGTTGATCGCATAGTTTAAGGCTTCGCGGACTTTCGGATTATCGAAAGGTTTTTGCGTCACGTTAAGACTGATGTAACGCTGCATAATTGAAGGCCAGCTCACCACATCTAGCTTACTGTTCGCTTTCAAGCGCGGAGCTTGCTCGTAAGGAATAGGGTAGGCGAAATCCGCTTCGCCGGTTTGCAGCATCGCCGCACGGGTATTGTTATCGGCCACAGGACGCCAGACGATACCGTCTAACTTAGGTAACCCTTTTTGCCAATAATTAGGCCATTTCTTTACCGTCATGGCATCGGTCTGGTTCCAGCTGACGAATTGGTAAGGGCCGGTGCCGACCGGATGGAAGCCAATCTGTTTACCGTATTTCTGTAATGCGGTAGGTGAAATCATGACCGCCGAGGGATGCGCGAGGGTATTAATAAAAGCGGAAAAAGGTTTTTTCAGCGTAATTTTCACCGTGTGCGCATCGATCGCCTCGGTCTTCGCGATATCGTTAAATAGGTTGTAGCGTTTTAGATGGCTGTCGGGATTACTGGCACGATCGAGGTTGACCATAACGGCTTGTGCATCGAACGGAGTACCATCTTGGAAGGTCACATTAGGTCGTAAGGTGAGTGTATAGGTCAGTCCATCGTTGCTGACTTTATAGCTTTCCGCCAGCACCGGTTTAATCTTCATATTTTCATCAAAGCCGTAAAGCCCTTGATAAAACGACTTGGCGACACTTTGCGAAAGGGTGTCATTCGCATCGTAAGGGTCGAGTGTCGTAAAGTTCGATCCCACGGCAACGACGATATTTTTTGCGGCAAAGCTCGGTATACTGGCAAGCGTTGCGGTCATACCTACGGCAATAAGCCAAGGGAGCTGGCGTGTGGTGCTCATAAAGTCTCTCCTGTCTGCAATGAATGGGTTGCCGCATGGGTCGGCGATAAGTGTGAGGTCGACGCGTTTATCGCAACATAATGGCCAGGGGCGACTTCATTGAGCGTTACGCGTTCGGGGCCTTTTCCTAAGGGATAGATGGCGCTGGGGATCTCTTCAACCGCCGAAGAGAGCGGGGGTCGCTGACTTCTTGGGTCGGCAACCGGCACCGCGTTAAGTAATTTTTGCGTATAGGTATGCTGCGGTGCGGCGAAAATTGCCGCGCGCGGGCCTATTTCCACGATTTGACCTTGATACATAACGGCCACGCGGTGGCTAATCCGCTCAACAACCGCCATATCATGGGAAATAAATAAGAAAGCCAGTCCTTGCTCGCGCTGTAAGTCGAGGAGCAAATTAATAATTTGCGCTTGCACTGAGACATCCAAGGCTGAGACCGACTCGTCAGCGACGATTAATTTAGGATTAGAAGCCAGCGCACGGGCGATACAGATACGTTGTCGCTGCCCACCGGAAAATTGATGCGGATAGCGTAAGGCGTGTTCGGCGGATAAACCGACTTTTTCCAAGAGCTGATGCGCGCGCAGTTGAGCTTCGGCTGGGGAGGCCAGCTTATGCACCAACAGTGGCTCCATAATCGAATAGCCGACGGTTTTGCGTGGATCAAGCGAAGCATAAGGGTCTTGGAAAATAAACTGAATTTGCTGGCGTAAGGTATTTAACGCCGAGCCAGTAAGCTTATCGATACGTTGCCCATTAAAGGTAATAGTACCTTGCTGGCTATTGACCAACTGGAGTAGGGCACGCCCGGTTGTCGATTTCCCACAGCCTGACTCGCCGACGAGCGCCAAGGTTTCCCCCGCACGCAAATTAAAACTCAGATGTTCTACTGCATGCACCTCGCTGACGACGCGATTGAGTAAGCCGTCGCGCAGCGGGAAGCGGGTAACCAGGTCTTCTACTTGCAGTAGCGGCTCAGAATCCCTTTCGACGGTATCAAACTTATCGGTAAACGGCTTTTCATCGGTGGATAAGGTAAATTTTTGAGGATAATCGTAGTTCTGCATATCTCCTAAGCGCGGCACCGCCGCAAGGAGTTGGCGCGTATAGGGATGTTGTGGCGCGTAGAATAGGGTATCGACCGCCGCGGTTTCTAGCACTTGACCTTGACGTAATACGGTCACCTCATCGGCCATTTCCGCGACCACGCCCATATCATGAGTGATAAAAAGCACACCCGTATCTAAATCCCGCTGTAATTCACGGATCAGCGTTAAGATTTGTGCCTGCAAGGTAACATCGAGCGCAGTGGTCGGCTCATCGGCAATTAGTAGTGAAGGGCGGCAGCTGAGTGCCATGGCAATCATTACCCGCTGGCGCATACCGCCGGAAAGCTGGTGCGGATAACGTGAAAGAATCTGTTTCGCGGCAGGGATGCGCACGCGCTCTAATAGCTGAAGACTCTGTTGTAGTGCTTCGGCATGAGAAAGTGGCTGATGCTGACGCACCGCTTCGGCTAACTGCTGACCGATGGTAAAAACCGGATTGAGTGATGTCATCGGCTCTTGAAAGATCATCGCAATTTCAGCGCCCCGCACCCTTTGCCACTGAGATTCCGTAAGTTGCCCTAAATCAATCTGCTGCCCGGCCCGATTACGCAATAGTCGCCGACCCTCGACTTCAGCCTCTTTAGGTAACAGTCCCATCAACGCCAATGAGCTAACCGATTTTCCCGACCCTGACTCACCGACTAACGCGAGGGTTTTTCCTCGATAGACCGTTAGGTCAAGGTTATCGACCACGGAGTGAAGCCTTCCCTGTTGCGGGAAACGGATGGTCAGATTGTCCACCTGTAAGATGGGCTGCGACTGATGAGCTTGTTGATCCGTTTCCGACACCCTTAACTCTCCCTTATAACACTGCACTGAAAAAGCAATGTTCGTATGATAAATACGCAACTCACCGCGCATAGTTCAATAAACGCGTAATCAAAAGTATATGATGTTTCTCAGGTTATGCCATTTTGACTATAAGAACTCTTGTTAGTCTTGTAAATCAATAACCTTGGGCAGGTAATAACGTTTTGTTATGGTCCTTGCTAAAAAGATCTAATCGCTAGGCGACGATATCTGGGGAGATGCCGATGCTAACCGACAATTTTGTAACACCGGTAATTGCTCACGCACCGCAGTAAGATGCGCTTTATCAAGCTGAGCGAAAATAAGTTGTGGGCGTTCGCCGGCCTGCGCGATCACCAAACCCAGCGGATCGACCACGAGGCTGTGCCCAATATTTTTTACGCCACATTCGCCGCTCGCCGCAAGATAACAGGTATTTTCTAATGCGCGTGCGCGCGTTAGCAGTTCCCAATGCAGTTCCTTATTGGGACCTTTTAGCCATGCTGCGGGTAGTACTAATAACTCCGCGCCTTGTAAGACTAAGGCTCGCGCCATCTCGGGAAACCGCAGATCGTAGCAGGTCATGACGCCCACGGTGAAATCATCAATTTGTAATAAGGGAGGCAAAGTATTGCCTGCAATAACCTTATCTGATTCACGCACGGTAAATGCATCATAAAGGTGGATTTTGTCGTAGGTCAGAACGATCTCACCTTGGCGTAACGCCACTAACACGTTACGCGCTTTATTATTCCCAGCGGGGACATGCAGCGTAAAGAGGGTTGTCAGGGAGAGGGGACGGCTAGCAGCGAGAAGCTGACGGATAAAGGGACCTTCCAAGGGTTGCGCCGCATCGATCACCCATTGGCTATCTTGATTATCCCGCGCTAACACTGCCTCGGGTAATACTAGCAATCTTGCACCTTGTCGGTCTGCATCCTGCATAAACTGAATAATAGTATTGGCATTTTCACGCCATTCTCGACTTACTGACCATTGACCCAATGCGATGTTCATTGCTGCTCCTTGTAATCGAGTAAGAAAACGCCAATAAATACTGTAGAGGCTTTTACCCATATCCCCAAGGGAATTATTGCGATCTCACCGTAGCTCAGTGCATGATGTTGAATAACGGATAACGAGGAGTGTGACTATGACACCTTTATTTGTGTATGGCACCTTACAGAAGGGCCGCGAAAATGAGCACCTACTTAGCCGCATCGGTGGCGAGTGGATTGCCGCGACGATTCGTGGCACCTATTACCCTAAAGCTTGGGGACTTGCCGCCGGTTTTCCAGGTGTTATCCTTGACGATCACGCCGATGAAGTTCCGGGTTATCTCTTCATCAGTCCACAGCTTGCTGATCACTGGCCAGAATTAGATGAGTTCGAGGCGGGTTATGATCGCCTACTCACCACCGCGACCACGGCAGATGGGCAACGCTATGAGGCTTGGGTCTATCAAGTGCAGCCTCCTTGTTCAGCCTAGTCTATCGACTTTGTAATAATCCTAAGCGTTGAGAATGATCTGCCTTAAAAAACAGCAACTAACTCGACAGCACTGGATTAGACCAAGCGGATGCTTTATACTCCCTGCCACATTAAGGCCCCTTAGCTCAGTCGGTTAGAGCAGACGACTCATAATCGTTTGGTCCCCAGTTCAAGTCTGGGAGGGGCCACCAAATTTTCCCTGTTAAATCAGGACATTAAGCCACTCAGTCGAGTGGCTTTTTTGTTGTCTTGTTTTCGAGTGGCGATAAAATGGCGGTGGGTTTTGTACCACCATTTTAATTAGGGCATAAAAAAGCCCACATGTAGCGGGCATTTAGCGGAAATTTTTCAGAGCCACAATGGCCTCTGAGCACCAACAGTCGGGTGAGGCGGTGCCGGGTCGATAGATCCCGGAGTAACTATGAAGCGCTCTGTCGTTTCCATTGTCATAAACGTACAACTACAGTTGATGTTCTGGCACTAGTGATAGTGCTCTTTCTTATTTTCGGTAAGGGGAAAAGTTGCAGCATCTGCATAGCTGGCCGTGCAGACCATGCCGACGATTGCAGTTGTAACCGTAGAAATAGCATGCGTTCCGTCATTGATTTTAATGACCTGCGTGATGTCCTGACTGATTTGGTGAGGGGCTATTTGTCCCGATTGGATGCTGGCTGAGACAACAGTTCTAATCAAACAATCTCAGTGCGTTGGCAGGTCTGTCGGGCGATTTTCTTAAATTACTTATCACTGTTCATAAGTCACAGACGGGATAAGGCGAGCTTAGTAACATCAGCTTTGCTTTTAAACACATGGAGTAGTGAAGATGGATACAGTTGAGCAACTGAATGGCAAATATTTTTTTGATGGCATGAGTGTCGATAAAAATGAGCTTTTGTACTGGTTGATTTTGGATGAATTCAAAAAACAATTCAGTGGAATAACAAATATGTTGGCAATAGCCTCTATGCTAATAAGTTTTCCGATGATACCTGTTAAGGGGAAACTTGGTGGTGGGCTGACTAAAGGAACTAGTCCGTTGTCACTGGCAAGTCGCTCTTTGATACGCCAAAGATTCAGAACCAGACGCCGGACAATTACCTGGGAACACATGTTACGGGGCAGGTGGGCCTATACCACCAGTATGGGGGCTTATGTCGGGCGCTGGGTACCGTGGCTGGGTGCTGTGCTGACTAGGTGGGATATTTCAGTGATAACGAAAAATGTGGTACACCGTTATCGATTGATTGTCGTCAACGAAGGCTCTGAGTTATGAACCAGGCTGAAGCAGTGAAACAGCTTATTAAAAAGTACTTTTGGGAAATGCAGGAGGACGCTTCACTGAGTACAGGGAAAGAGTCTGTATTACCTGAAGAGGCTTCAGACTTTTTCGATGAATACTTTGGATCATTGAATATTGATTCATCCGGATTCAATTTCCGTAAATATTTCCCAAATGAAGGTATCAGGTTTCTGCCCAATAGAATTCTTCCTGAGTATCTGAAGACTGACTATCACCAGCCTGAACCCTTAACTATCAGTATGCTCATTGCCTCTGCAAAAGCAGGGCGTTGGCTGGATTGTTAAGCCGCCTCATCATTTATGGCGGGCATCAGCCCGCCTCGTAATACTCCAGTTTAACCGGCCAGCCGATAGGCGCATAAACATCAACATACGCAAGTGTGGGGTACCATCGTGATGTGGTTTGGCGAAACGAATACCAAAAATCTGTAATTCTACGCGATGCAGTTTGGCCCGGATACGCTGCCATATTCTACAAAGATAACTCTGGGTTTCAGAAGGACTCGAATCGTTCCATTTACGGTTACGGTGACCAATTTTTACTGTGGCGTAATACTTGGCCGGGGCAGTGATGGTATAAAATTCACCGATAAACCGAGTTGATTACAGATATCCTCAAAGCCACGAACTCACAACGACGGATTGTAAGGTTAGCCGCTGATCCGTCGTATTTATCGAGTAGATTAATATGATTACCCTCATCATCTTGTAGCTCCATCACTTTAAGAAATTCACGCGTACGGCGCTTTTATTCTCTCCATTCGTATAGGGCTATTTTACTTGTATAGGGTAAATGCTTTTCCCTGACATTCGCGAGAGCAATATGCAAATGCTCGCGCCGCTGACTGGCGATGCGGTATAATTTGGTTTTCCACCATCTGTCCATTTCATTCGTAGAATGGTGGGCGTATTCTCTCCAGGATTAAATAGACGTGAGGAGACCTTCCCCCAAAGGAGGTAATTGATTGAAAGCCTGTGCAATGGACTCGGCTGTCATATAAACCCGATGGGTATATTGATAATCAGACTGTGCGCTTGCTTGTTCATGGGCTTGGATCAACTCAGCCATGATAAAATTTGAAATATCACCCGCCAGTAAATCAATATCAGCTCGCGCCATATCCGAAGGCGATTAAAACGTTTAATCAGCTCCCATAACGTGCCGTTTACGCGTGCCGAACCTTGGTCTATTTCTGCGTTATGAGTTAGCAGATGTGAGGTTTTAGCATCTATTTGAGTGAGTTGATATTTATCATTTACCTGCTTAACACGTGGCAATGTACGCTCAACAAAAATCTTAGTTAAGTAGGCATTGGCACGGCCAATGCCTTGCTATTGTTCTATTTCCGCCATCCGACGCTTAATGTCATATTCAATCAGTGTCGGTTGCTTATCAAGAATTTCCTGCGCACGTAGCAGCGCCGCGATCATTTGATCACGGCGATAGATTTCTTCATGAGTAGCATAAGGGCTGGCGATAGCTTGCCGTGGAAAGTTCCACGGATGGGCATATTTCTCTACGTTAACGAGCACACTTTATCTTTGGATTGCACTGTTGCCCGGCGAGTGTAAACGACATGACTACCCTGATTTAGAAACCGTGGTAAAAATCTATCTCGCCACTGGTGCTCGATGGTCTGAGGCCGAGAGTCCGAGAAAACCATGTGTGCTCCAAAGTATTGAGGTTCTTGCATAAGATACTCTTTTCGCGATAACGAGACATTAGTTTTCAAAGTGGTGATGCAAATGGCTTATAACGAATTATTGATGGCAAATTAAGTCAACCTATGTCAATGATAAATAAGGTAACTCATTAATTTTCTGTCGTTCGTAAAGGAACCCATAATCGTTTGGTCCCCAGTTCAAGTCTGGGAGGGGCCACCAAATTTAACCTGTTAAATCAGGACATTAAGCCACTCTCCGGAGTGGCTTTTTTGTTGTCTTGTTTTCGAGTGGCGATGGATCCCGTAGTAACAATAAAGCGCTCTCTCGTTCCTATGAGTGGAAAAATGGGTGGGGCGCTCACTAAGGGAACCAGCGCTTTATTCTTAGCAAGTCGCTCTTTCTTTCGGTACAGACTTACAACCAAACAACGAACGATTACCTAGAAATAACTGATGGATGGACGTTGGGTACCGTGATTAAGAGCATTACTCCTAGCATGGGATATCAGTATACTTATCAATAACCGACCCTATTTTTCTGTAATAAATACTATTTAATTGATTAATGATACAGTTACTTCATATAACCTTTTAGTATTTTTCTATAACCGTTAACCATTAGCTAATACTACCCATAGTTTTTTCCAAACAGCACTTCTCTGATTTTTTCCCCGATATAATTTCTCTATTACGTTAACGTCGAACAATACTGGTGCCAGCAAACATTGGTAGGGCAGGTTTATCTGACGTTAAAATATTGCATTGAGGTTTTTAATCTTTTCGCAGATTACTTTCGGGAAGATAGTTGTTCTAATCCCTTGAGGGAGTTATTTCTATTTCTAATTATTGATCTTTTATTTCATAAAAAATCACCTTATTGATAGAGATGGTTCTTATTTTGTGACGTTAAATATCTATTAATTTATGTATGGAATTTGAGATGAGTGAGATCTCTTTAAGAAAATTTTTTCATGATTTCTGTAAATCAGTTTCCTGAGGATTAGCGAAGAGTAGCATGTCCATAAGATTTTTTATTGGCTGGAGATTTTATGAGAAGAAAAGAAAGACTTAGGCTGCGGTAAAAATAAACCTTTAATCAAATGATGAGCTAATCCATGAGGTTTATCTTCTCCAGTTCAAGGTTAACTAATTGAATTTATTGAATATTAAAAATTTATAAGCATGTATATATTAGATTTCTTTACTGCTATATCTAGCAAATTCCTCTTTCATAAGATCTATTTTAGGGATTTATCCTGCTAGGATTATTTACGACAGATTATCTTATAACCGCTTGGGTTTTCTTAAAGAGCATGACATCAACATACCACCGGGTTCTTATTGGTTTGAAAAGTTGTGATCGGGCTAACAATATTCTGGTGACGAACCTATACGGTCAATAAAAAATATTTATTGAACATCTCATTGCATTGCTATGTCGTTTTCTCTATTTTCATTTTTGATAGAAAACTTAGGAATAATCTTGCCCCATTTTAAATTCTGCTTTTTAGGCAGAATGGGCTCGCGCGCGCATCTAAAACTCTAATTACCAAAAAAAATAATTGAGGCTAATTCTATGATTAATATCGTTGCTCTATCGAAGGAAAAGGTAAGTAGCTATCCAGTGCATTCTTCTACCGTTACGCTCGACTCTGCATCGATATTAAAAATATCTGTTAGCCGCGAAGAGATAAAAAGCTTCTCTCGTGTTAATAATGATCTGATTATCGAACTAAATGATCATGAAAAAATCACTATCAAAAACTATTTCACCGTAGGGCCTAATGGTCAGCACAGTGATTTAGTGTTAGAAGATCCGCACGATGGTGCTTTATGGTGGCTTGAAAACCCTGGCACCGACGCAGCGAAATATACTTCTGTCGATTCTTTAGCCGAAGTCGGTGGTCAAGCTGCTGCCAGCGAGCATGTAGGGGCTTGGGCAATCGCTGGGGCTGCACTACTTGGTATCGGTGCCATGTTATTAGGAGCATCGAACTCCCATCATAGTCATTCGGAGAGTGATGATACTGATAATGAGGGCGGCAGTGGGGTAAAGCCTACTACTGGTGATACAGGGGGAGATAAGGGTACTAAAGACACCACAGCCCCCGTAGAACCGAGTAAATTAACGCTAACTGATGATGGTAAAACCCTCACTGGTAGAGGCGAAGCCGGAACAACGGTTACTGTCAAAGACGCCGAGGGCCATACTCTCGGTAGCGCCACAGTTGGTAGCGATGGGACTTTCTCTATTCCGCTTTCTGCCGGGCAAACCAATGACCAAACCCTAAGCATTGTTGCTACCGATACAGCGGGGAATGCTTCTCCTGCAGCTATCCTGACCGCGAAAGATACTACCGCGCCCGCAGAGCCGAGTGATGTCAAATTAAGTGATGATGGTAAGACAATCTCAGGTAAAGGCGAGGCGGGATCAACGGTCACCGTGAAAGACGCCGAGGGCCATACTCTCGGTAGCGCCACAGTTGGCAGCGATGGGACTTTCTCTATTCCGCTTTCTGCCGCACAAACCAACGGCCAGACTTTAAGCGTGACCTCGACTGATGCAGCGGGGAATGTTTTTCCTGCAGCGATCCTGGCCGCGAAAGATACTACCGCGCCCGCAGAGCCGAGTGATGTCAAATTAAGTGATGATGGTAAGACAATCTTAGGTAAAGGCGAGGCGGGATCAACGGTCACCGTGAAAGACGCCGAGGGCCATACTCTCGGCAGCGCAACGGTTGGCAGCGATGGTGCTTTCTCCATTCCGCTTTCTGCCGCGCAAACTAACGGCCAGACTTCAAGCGTGACCTCGACTGATGCAGTGGGGAATACCTCTCCTGCCGCGATCCTGACCGCGAAAGATACTACCGCGCCCGCGGAGCCGAGTGATGTCAAACTAAGTGATGATGGTGCAATAGTTACTGGAAAAAGTGAAATCGGTTCTACTATTACGGTCACTGATGATCATGGAAAAGAGATCGGCATAGGAACGGTTGGCTCTGATGGAACATTTTCGATTACCTTAACTTCGCCACAAAAAAATGGTGAAACCTTAGATGTAATTTCGACCGACAGTGCAAAAAATAGCTCAACCCCAGCCACAGTAACTGCAAAAGATACGACGGCGCCAAATGAACCGACCGATCTACTAATTGACGATTCCGCTCTGACTTTGTCAGGTAAGGGAGAGGCAGGGACAGTGGTTAAGGTTTACGATAGCAAGGGGCATTTGGTTACAACAGGCTCAGTAAATGATGATGGAACATTCCAAGTCAAATTACCGGATAGCCTCTCTACAAATCAAAATTTATCTATATCTTTGACTATTCCTGCCGGAAACGAGTCTGAAAAAGGAACGATTTTCTATTTCGACGAAAGCGATTCTGACTCAGATAGTGACTCCGATTCTGATAGCGACTCCGATTCTGATAGCGACTCGGATTCTGATAGTGATTCCGACTCAGACAGCGACTCGGATTCTGACAGTGATTCCGATTCAGACAGCGACTCGGATTCTGATAGTGACTCCGATTCCGATAGCGATTCGGACTCTGATAGCGACTCCGATTCTGACAGTGATTCAGACAGCGATTCCGACTCAGACAGCGACTCCGACTCTGATAGTGATTCCGATTCTGACAGTGACTCCGACTCTGATAGTGATTCAGACTCAGACAGCGATTCAGATTCTGATAGCGACTCGGATTCCGATAGTGACTCGGATTCCGATAGTGACTCGGACTCCGATAGCGATTCCGACTCCGACAGCGATTCGGATTCTGACAGCGATTCAGACTCAGACAGTGACTCCGATTCCGATAGCGATTCGGACTCAGATAGCGACTCCGACTCAGACAGCGACTCGGACTCTGACAGTGATTCTGACTCAGACAGCGACTCCGATTCCGATAGTGACTCGGACTCAGACAGCGATTCGGACTCAGACAGCGATTCAGATTCTGATAGCGACTCAGACAGCGACTCCGACTCTGATAGCGACTCGGATTCCGACAGTGATTCCGACTCAGATAGCGACTCGGACTCTGACAGTGATTCAGATAGCGATTCAGATAAGCCCTCTCATCCAAGCGAATTGGTTGTATCACATGACGGTACGACTCTGACTGGTAAAGGGGATGTTGGAACAACGGTTGCGATTAAAGATGCCGATGGTAATACAATCGGTAGCGCTACGGTCGCAACGGATGGCAGCTTCACAGCGACATTAGAACCGGCCCAAACCAACGGCCAAACATTGAGTGTTACGGCGACTGATGCGACAGGTAATGTCTCTCTACCAGTAACAATTACGGCTCCAGATACTACGGCACCTGCGGTACCGACTGATGTGGCGGTCAGCGATGACGGTGTAACGGTTACTGGTAAGGCGGAAGCTGGTTCCACGGTCGCTATCAAAGATACCGACGGCAACACGATCGGTAACGCTACGGTCGCCGCGGATGGTAGCTTCACAGCGACATTAGATCCTGCCCAAACCAACGGCCAAACATTAACGGTTACGGCGACGGATGCGTCAAACAATACGTCTGCAGCCGCGTCAACTTCGGCGCCAGATACCACGGCACCTGCAGCACCGACAGACATGGCGGTCAGCGATGACGGTGTAACGGTTACTGGTAAAGCAGAAGCAGGATCAACGCTCACTATCAAAGATGCCGACGGCAACACGATCGGTAACGCTAGGGTTGCCGCGGATGGTAGCTTCACAGCGACATTAGATCCGGCTCAAACCAATGGTCAGACATTGAGTGTTACAGCGACTGATGCGTCGGATAACACGTCAACAGCAACCTCAACTACGGCGCCAGATACTACGGCACCGACAGCGCCGACTGGACTGGCTGTCAGCGATGACGGTGTAACGGTTACTGGTAAAGCAGAAGCAGGCTCCACGGTTACGATTAAAGATGCCGATGGCACCACGATCGGTAACGCTACGGCCGCCGCGGATGGTAGCTTCACAGCGACATTAGATCCGGCTCAAACCAATGGTCAGACATTGAGTGTTACAGCGACGGATGCGTCAAACAATACGTCTGCAGCCGCTTCAACAACGGTGCCAGATACTACGGCACCTTCAGCACCAACTGATATGGCTGTTAGCGATGACGGTGCAACGGTCACTGGTAAAGCAGAAGCGGGCTCCACGGTTACGATTAAAGATGCCGATGGCAACACGATCGGTAACGCTAGGGTTGCCGCGGATGGCAGCTTCACAGCGACATTAGATCCGGCCCAAACCAACGGCCAAACATTAACGGTTACGGTGACTGATAAGGCGGATAATACCTCCACAGCAGCCTCAACAACGGCGCCAGATACCACGGCACCTGCAGCACCAACTGATGTGGTGGTCAGCGATGACGGTGCAACGGTTACTGGTAAAGCAGAAGCAGGATCAACGGTCACTATCAAAGATGCCGACGGCACCACAATTGGTAATGCTAGGGTTGCCGCGGATGGTAGCTTCACAGCGACATTAGATCCGGCTCAAACCAATGGTCAGACATTGAGTGTTAC
>DWRH01000118.1:0-15950 GCA_022318365.1 Anthoptus insignis
TCCATTTTCAAAACTGATGATGATAAACAAGATACCGTAAAGCATCCAAACCAAAGAGGGGTTGGCAAGCGTATTAAAATCCTGATGCCAAAGTGCGGTGAGCAGGGCCTGCAAAGTATCCATTTAACATTCCTAATGAATAAGGTAACTGGCACCAGTGCCAAGGTCCGACATGTTTAGCCAGTAGTACTGTCATTATGCGCTGTGAAAACAATATGAAAAGTAAACGCCTTTCAACTTCCTTGCTAGCACTGTGCCATCAAGTGTAACAAAAATTTAAGGTGATAAACATTTTAATTGCCCGTGAACGGGAGTTTTACGCAGGTTGGCAGCCAATCCCAACCCTTTTTACACAGGCTGACATTTTTCGGTTTTAATTGACCCTGAATGAAGGGTTGAAGGATAAGAGCCTCATTACTGCTGAGGCCCTAGATCGCCTTTATGAATCGTGTTTACTCGAGTTGGGCGCTTGGCAGACAGCGGCCGTAAAGAGTAAATCGGTGGACGAGTTCAACGCTGTTTCTGCGGAGTCTTGCAAGACGCTAATCAAGAAACCGATAGCAACCACTTGCATAGCTACTTCATTCGGGATGCCAAACATATTACATGCGACTGGAATGAGTAATAAGGACCCTCCCGCTACGCCAGAGGCTCCACATGCACAGAGTGACGCGACTAGGCTAAGCATAATTGCGGTAGGTAGATCGATACTGATATGCAAAGTATTGACTGCAGCGAGGGTCAACACTGTGATAGTGATTGAGGCTCCCGCCATACTGATATTTGCCCCTAACGGAATCGAGACTGAGTAAGTATCTTCATCAAGCCCCAAGCGTTCGGCTATCGCCATATTGACGGGGATGTTCGCCGCAGAGCTGCGGGTGAAGAAGGCAGTGACACCGCTTTCTTTTAAACAGAGGAAGACTAGGGGATAAGGGTTGCGCCTAATTTTCCAGAAGACGAGCAGAGGGTTCACCACTAGTGCCATCGTGAGCATACAACCGATCAGTAAGAGTAATAAATTAATATAACTGGACAGAGCGCTAAACCCACTAGTCCCTAATACCGAGGCAACTAGACCAAAAATACCAATGGGGGCGCAACGAATCACTTTGGCCACTAGCCAAGTTATGGCAGCGGAGAAGTCGTTTAAGAGGTTACGGGTCGCGGCAGAGCTGTGCCTAAAGGCGAGTCCCAGTGCGATTGCCCAGACTAAGATACCGATATAGTTAGCATGCATTAATGCATCAACAGGGTTGACAACCATGCTCAGTAAAATACCTTGTGCAATCGCTAAGATACCTTTAGGCGCCTCACTCCCCGAATGCGCGTCAGTTAATATCAGCGTTTGTGGGAAGTGGTAGCTGGCGATCACTGCTACCACGGCAGCAAAGAACGTGCTAAGTAGATAAAGTGTTACGATCGGACGAATATTAATTTTATGCCCTTGCTGATGATTAGCAATGGAGGCCGTAACGAGCAGTAGGACCAAAATCGGTGCAACGGCTTTTAGTGCATGAACAAATAACTCGCCGAGTAGAGAAACACTTTGCGCCGCTGGTTTGGAAATTAGCGCCAGTACAATCCCTGCAATAAGCGCAATAATAATTTGAGTGATTAGATTCCCCGAACGTATCCAGTTTACTAATCCAGTAGATTTTAAAGTCATCGTTCTTTCTTGTTCGTTGTTTTTAAAAAGGGCTTCGCACGGTAACGCGCGATTGAAGCGTGTTTGCTGCGGCAGTATAAGAAAACGAGAGTTAAGTTAAAGCGAATCTTGTTAGTAATAAAATATCTTTACGAAGAATAATATCGAAAAATGATTAAAATGCAGAGGATATAACTGCCAGAGTGTATCTAAGTGAAAATACTGCAAGGCCATTATCCAGTCTCGCAGTATTTTATCATTTTATATTTTTTTTCTAATGTTAAGCCAGTGATTGAGGCCCAATGTGACGATGAGGATAGTCGCGATAACCGTTAATGAGATAGCGGTGGGGATGTGCCAGATATCTATTAGCAACATCTTCACTCCGATAAAAGTCAAAATCACGGCGAGACCATACTGCAGTAAGCTGAACTTTTCGGCCACACCGGATAACAGGAAGTACATCGCTCGCAGACCTAAGATCGCGAATAAATTCGACGTTAAAACGATGAAAGGATCGGTCGTCACGGCGAAAATAGCGGGAATACTGTCAACCGCAAAGATTACATCACTTAGCTCAACCATAATTAATACCAGCAGCAGTGGCGTGGCATAACGTACACCCTGGCAGACCACAAAGAACTTCTCGCCTTCGAGGTGATCGGTGACACGCAGACGTTTTTTCAACCACTGCATTAGGCGGCCCTCTTCCTGGTCCTTATCGTCGGATTTCGATAAAAACATCTTAATACCGGTGATGATCAAGAATGCGCCAAAGATATAAAGGATCCAGCTAAATTCGTTAACCAGCCAACTACCTGTAAAAATCATTATCGTTCTGAGGACAATGGCCCCTAATACGCCATAGACTAGAACGCGCTGCTGGAGCGCCGGGGGAACGGCGAAAGCACTGAATAGCATTAACCAGACGAACACGTTATCGACCGCCAAGGCTTTTTCTAATAAATAGCCTGTCAGAAAATTTAAAGTTTGTTCCGATGCAACCGCGCTACCCGAGAGATGTTGTAAATAAAACCACAGGCCAGCAGCAAAACCGAGGGATACGCTTACCCAAACCAACGACCATAAGGCTGCGTGTTTGACGCTCATACTGCCCGAACGTCCAGAGCTTTGTAGGCGTAGATCAATGATAAGCATGATGATGACGATAACGGAGAAGATACCCCACATCAGTGGAGTGCCGACAGTCTGCATAAGACAATTCCTTATTAACGAGAAAAAAGGGTGGTGTCGGCAAACAAAGCGGAATTATTGCAAACCTCACCGAATGGCAAGGTCTCACTTACAGTACTTGTTGTACTGCCTGGCGACCGGTGTTTTCACACGTAATGACGATCTACCAGCGTTGAAGTTACTCCCCTTTGCTAATGCCAGCATAGGAAATTTAGAGAAAAGAGACAATCACTGTTTGTAATATTTTTAAATACTTTACTTTATCTGATAGATAAGAGGCGCGGGGCAATAACAATTGTTGTGCGACGTATCAGCCTTTACACTGTCAGGAAGAGCGGGGGAGATGTCGTGAAGATACAAAACAGTTCGTTAAGTTGGCACGGATTATTTTTAGCAATTCCTGTAGGGATCTCGGGGGCCTGCGTCACGCTTCTTTTCCGTATGGTGATTGCACTGTTTAACCTTGCTGTTTTTGGGCGTAGCGACGACATCACTCAAGCGATGCAAGTCTGGCCATGGTACTGCTGGCCATTAATAGTCGGGATCGGCGGGGCGATTGCTGGGGGGCTGCTGCATTTTGCCGTCAAGCTCGAAAAACAAACCGCAATCAAATCTGATTACCTTGATGTGATTAATGCACGGCTCAATGCCGTTCCGACCGGCTCCTCCGTTCTCCGGGCTTGCTCCTCAATGATGAGTATTAGTAGCGGGGCATCGATCGGTAAAGAAGGCCCCATGGTACAGCTTGCGGCACTTTGTGGCAGCTGGTTAGCCCGTTTTGTGCCTAAAAGATTCGCCTTAGCGAACACTGATATGGTGGCTATGGCTGCCGCAGCGGGGTTGGCCTCGGTTTATCATGCTCCGTTAGCCTCAACAATCTTTGTAGCGGAGATCGCTTTCGGAATTTCTGCGTTGCAACGGACCATGCCCATTATGTTGTCGGCCGTGATAGCCGTCCTGACAATGTGGGTATTGGGTTTTCGCTCGCCACTCTATCCCTTGATGGATATCCACTTCTCGATACAAACCGGACCGTTGCTTATTACCGTTATCTTGGCAGTCGTCAGTGGGCTGATTGGATTTGGTTTTATTACTCTCACGCAGAAAACGCGTCAATGGTTTAACCATATCCCTGTGCTCCCGCTTCGACTGGCCTGTGGCGGCGTTACTGTAGGGTGTTTGGCGATCATTTCTCCCGCAATATTAGGTAATGGCTATGAGGTGATTGTTAATCTCTATGCTGGCCATTACCTCATGCCGATGTTGATTACCTTACTGGTACTCAAGATCATCGCCACCAGTTGTTCCGTTGGCTCTGGAGCGGTTGGCGGCATGTTTACTCCAGCATTAATGATCGGTGCAACATTAGGCGGAATTTTTGGCGTAATGAGCCATCAATTGGGGATTACACAATCCAGCCCCTGGCTGTTTGCGGCGATTGGTATGGCAGCCATGCTCTCGGCAATTTCGCAAGCGCCCTTAATGGCAATTTTGATGGTGATGGAGATGACACTCAATAGTAGCTTGTTGTTTCCATTAATGATTGCCTGTGTGGTGGCAACGATGGTGACTTATCAATGCCATTCCCCGACCACTTATCCTTTGATCGGTACGCATTTATCACGAGCGAACGCGAAATTTACCTTCGACCAGACTCGTATTAGCGAAGTGATTATCCCTGGGGCCTGTCTTTCCCCCCAAGACTCTGTGCAACAAGCGCTCAATGCTAGTGGGCATAAACGCGAGCGCTATGTTTATATCATCGACGATAAGCAGCGGTTTTTAGGCGTGGTATCTATTCATAAGATTGTTGAAAAGGTATTAGCCGACGATATCAAGTTAACTTCTCCCATCGAACAGGTGATGGAGACGGATTTTCCCCATGTGTTCCAGGACCAAACGTTAAAACAGGGATGGGAAGCTTTTAGTCGAGTGACTCTCGAAAGGCTGCCAGTTTTAAATAACCCTCAGCAGCGACAGTTTGTGGGCGCCCTGACGAAAACCAGCTTGATTCAGCAGGCTGAAAGTTTCTTATAAAACGAAACATTGAGCATGGTTGGGTTTAACACAGAAACTGCGTATACTTCGCGACGTTAATGATTATCTGAACAGACAGAGAAGACCTCGATGAATGAACTGCAAGTAAGTGGGCAATCGCTTACCCTTAACCGATTCCCAACCAATGCGATAGATCCCAACTTACAAGCGTGGGACTCCGCGGACGAATATTTACTCCAGCAGCCATTACCAGACGGCCCTGTCCTCGTCTTTAATGATAATTTTGGTGCATTGACCTGTGGACTTCAACCTCGCGAGGTTTGGCAAGTTAGTGATTCCTGTATTAGCCAGCAAGCCACATTACACAACCTCACAACGAATGAATTGTCAGTGAGTAACGTAAGATTTTTAGATAGCCTCGCCGCGTTACCTGAAGGCATGGCAGCGGTAGTGATAAAAATTCCGAAAACCTTGGCGCTGCTCGAGCACCAACTGCAAGCATTACGTCAAGTCGTGACGGCTGAGACGGTGATTATCGCAGCAGCCAAAGCGAAGGATATTCACCGCTCCACCCTTGAGCTTTTTGAAAAATGGCTGGGTGAGACACATACGTCCCTTGCCTGGAAAAAATCGCGCCTCGTTTTTGCCAAACTGACCGCTGAGCAGCCTGCTGCGAACGGTGGGATCTTAAGTTGGCCGCTAGAGGGCACGCCTTACACCTTGCATAACCACCCCAATGTTTTTGCTCGGCAATCCTTGGATATCGGAGCGCGACTGTTCTTACAACACCTACCTTCGCAACTCGAAGGGACTATTGTCGACTTGGGATGTGGTAATGGGGTTGTTGGGCTGTTGGCTCTAGAACAAAACCCAGAAGCGAAGGTGCATTTTGTCGATGAATCATGGATGGCCGTCGCGTCAAGTCAGCTCAATGTTGAGAAAAATTTACCAGACGAACGTTCGCGTTGTGAGTTTACGGTAAATAATAGTTTAAGTGGCTTTACCGGTGGCAGTTTACAAGCGATATTGTGCAACCCGCCGTTCCATCAGCAGAGCGCGATTACCGATCATATTGCATGGCAGATGTTTAGAGATGCAAAAAGATGCCTGAGCTATAGCGGTGAACTGCGCGTTATAGGAAACCGCCATCTCGATTACCACCGTAAATTGAAGAAATTATTTGGCAATTGCCAAATAATTGCTTCCGATTCGCGCTTTGTTGTTTTACGCTCGGTGAAACTCTAATTTTCATTATGATAACTGGATAATTGCTATGATGAATGCAGTTAAATTTATATCCTGCGTTACGCTTATTAGCGCGCTTTGTGCCTGTACCTCACAACAGAAACTCGCGGATCAACGTTTAGCCGATCAATCCACCATGGCAGTTAACTGGATGCAACAATCAGGCGAGTACCAAGCGATTGCGCTGCAAACCTTTCGATTCGCGACATCAGCCTTCCAACAAGCCACCACTAAGGGCGTTCATTCTCCAGCAGTGATTGTCGATCTTGATGAAACGATGATCGACAATAGTGCCTATCAGGCGTGGGCGGCACAACAGCAGGTGCCTTTCACTGATACCACGTGGTCGCAGTGGACCCATGCCAAGCAAGCTTTAGCTATCCCTGGCGCTGTCGAGTTTGCACGCTACATCGATAGCCATGGCGGAACTATTTTCTATGTTTCAAATCGTGCTGAATCCGATCGTCAAGCGACAGCAGATAATCTCCGTGCACTCGGTTTCCCTGGTATTTCGACAGATACCTTATTATTGAATACATCTAGCAGTAATAAACAAGCGCGATTCGACAGTATTAAGAATAAAGGCTATCAGGTAGTGGTCTATGTTGGCGATAATCTGAATGATTTTGGCCAAGCTACTTGGCATAAAGATAATATTCAGCGCCGTCATTTTGTTGCAGAGAATCACGATAAATTTGGTACCGAATTCTTCTTACTTCCCAATCCAAGCTATGGCGACTGGGAGTCAGGATTAAGTCCAGATTACGCCAAAATGAGTGCTTCAGCTAAGCTGCAAGTCAGAGAGCAAGCATTGCGAGTCTGGAAAAAAACACCGTAATGCCACTGTATTAGGCACGGTTTGTTGTAACCCATTCATAAAATTTATGGTTAAATGGCAGCCAATCGGGCTAGGAAGTATCGTTAGCCCGACCTAATCCGCTTAAAAAGGACATGCGTGGCGCATTGACTCATATGGACAAGATAGCCCTTCTAGATAGATTTCGTGGTATTGCTGACACCGTAGCCCTGTTTTTCCTTACCTTCTTTCTCTGCTATGTCAGCAGCCATCTGCGTTTACCCATTGTGCTGTCGATATTTTGGATAGTGAATGCGGTAATAGCCGGTATTTTCCTTCGCTATCCCTCCACTCATCGGCCCACCAATTATTTGGCCTGTGCCTTGGCAATGTTCCTTAATGATTATCTCTTTTCCGGATGGTTATCCTCGGCAATTTTAATAAATTTGGCGAATATTATTTTTATCGCAGTGGTTGCATCAGGGCTAAGAGGCTTGTGGAAAAACCCTACAGAGCAGCTTACGCCTAAACAAGTTCTGCTGTTATTTCCGGTCTGTCTTGCGGCGTCCTTACTTACCGGGATATGGGGCGGTATAGCCAGTGCTGAGGGAACAACCCTTAGCGATATTTTATTAAAGATCGCTTTATGGGTAAGTGAGCAGTTTTCTACAGGATTAATGATTCTCCCCGTTATTCTTAGTTTTAAACGTTCCCAAAAATTTGTCTGGCAGCGGACCTCCGTTTTAGCGGTACTATCAGTCCCCATTCTCTTCCTTGGAGCGGCCCTGGTCGGTGGGCCAGGTAGTATCGCTTTCCCGCTACCCGTACTGATTTGGTGTGCGCTAGTGCTGCCGGTATTTATCTCTTCGTTGATAACTTTTTTGGTGGGCGTCTTAGAGATCATGATGGCTTATGAAAATCTCATCGGAGAGCACTTAGCCGACAGTCCGCCCGAAATTATGACACTAGTTTCTATTCGGTTGGGGGTAGCGGCGATGGTACTGACGCCTTTTATGGTATCAGTCACTATCGATGCGGTGAAGACATTGAACAGGCGCTTAGAGATCCGAGCCAATACCGATTTTTTAACCCAACTCTTATCCCGCGCCGGGCTGTTTGAAAAGTTAAGTGAAATTCCGTTACCGATGGGGCGTGCGGTTGGCATGATTCTGCTCGATATCGATTATTTTAAATCGATTAACGATAATTTTGGGCACCAAGCGGGCGACTCAGTACTCAGTGAGTTGGGCTATATTCTACGAAGTGATTACCAAGAGCAGTTTTACATCTCCCGTTTTGGCGGAGAAGAGTTCGCACTAATTGGACTCGATATTTCTGCCGAACAGCTTTACCAACAGGCAGAATCGCTACGCTTGCGGGTTGCGCGACATGATTTTCTCTTAACCGATCGTTATCTTTCAATCACGATAAGCTTAGGTCTGGAATTGGCGAGTGCTAATAACGATGAAGAGTGGGCTCAGTTAATCGCTCGGTTAGTGACTAAAGCCGATTCACGGCTTTATCTTTCTAAAGCCGAAGGACGAAATTTGACTACCCCCGATTGGTCCGAGGGTAGTCCAGTGCTTAGTGATCGAACGCCGACATAATGTTGTTTTGTTGCTGATGGCGCTCGACCGCCAACTGTAACAATTTAGTAATCAGATCTTGATAGCTTAAGCCACTTGCTTGCCACAACTTTGGATACATACTGATATTAGTAAAACCAGGTAACGTATTGATCTCGTTAATGATTACTTCATTATCCGGCGTAACGAATACGTCAACCCGCGCAAGGCCGAAGCACTCGGCCGCTTGATAAGCGCTAAGTGCAATGTCTCTAATTTTATTCTCGGTGCCTTCATCGATATCGGCAGGGACCTTCACTTGGGCGCCTTGTTCATTAATATACTTGGTCTCGTAAGAATAGAATTGATCAGAGAGGACGATCTCTCCGCAGCGGCTTGCTTGCGGATGCTCGTTACCCAGTACCGCACATTCGACTTCCCGACCAATAATTGCGGTTTCGATCAATACTTTACGATCGAAACGAAACGCTTCTTGGATGGCCGGACCCAACTGGGCTAAGGTTTCTACCTTGCTAACACCGACTGATGAGCCTTGGTTAGCCGGTTTAACAAATAAGGGTAGACCTAGTTGTGAGACGACATCATCGAGATGAGTCGACTCAATATTGTTAGGCGTTAAGGTAATAAAAGGCGCGATATTTAATCCCGCATCGCGTAACAGACGCTTTGTAACATCTTTATCCATACTGATCGCTGAGCCTAGTACGTCTGACCCGACGAAAGGTA
This sequence comes from Anthoptus insignis, assembly GCA_022318365.1. Taxonomy (NCBI): domain Eukaryota; kingdom Metazoa; phylum Arthropoda; class Insecta; order Lepidoptera; family Hesperiidae; genus Anthoptus; species Anthoptus insignis. The sequence continues at coordinate 9,194 of DWRH01000118.1, forward strand.
GGTTCAAAATACGCAATAAGCCCTGCAGCGTACCATCTTCGCCCAAGGTACCGTGAACAATAGGGAAGATGATATCAATCTGAGAAAGGTCGATGGCGGATGACGAGCTAATCGCTTGCCCTTGGCCTGGTTGCAATTGCAGCGTGCCTTGCGCCTGAGCCAGTCCGATATGTTTAGGATCGGTCGGATTCTCAAGGAAATGATCAACATGGTAGCTGCACCATTGTCCTTGTTTCGTTATCCCCAACAGAACAACATCAAATTTTGTTTTATCAATCGCTTCTAAGATATTCCGTGCCGATTGTAACGAAACCTGATGTTCTGCTGATTTCCCGCCAAAAATGATACCGACCCGCTGTTTCATAAACTCTTTATCCGTAACTTAACTGTATGATGACAACATAACAGGTCGTGATGGGAGTGACAATATTCGGCAGTAGCGATAAGGTGGGTTAATGTCTAACGCCTAAATTTCGCTCCATTCGCGTAATAGATTATGGTAGAGGTTTAACAGATTCATTCGTGTTTCACTGCTACCTTCAAGCATTGCCAGCTGTTGGATATCGCTATCGAGCTGACCAAGCATCGCACGCTTTTTCTCATCACGTACCATCGATTGTATCCACATGAAGGATGCGATACGTTGACCGGCAACGACTGGCGTCACGCAGTGTAGGCTACTGGAAGGGTAAATCACCATGTCGCCAGCCGATAGTTTGACCTTGTGTTGTCCAAAGGTGTCTTGAATAACCAGTTCGCCGCCTTCATAGCTGTCGGGATCATTAAGGAAAAGCGTGGCAGAAATATCGGTACGTAGCCAGAGGTTCTCTTCGCGTCGTACCGCACCGTCTACATGAAAGCCATAAGTTCCACCACCTTGGTAGCGGTTGAAAAGCGGGGCAGAAATATTGACGGGGAGTGTGGTACTGAAAAACTGAGGGTGCTGGTTAATCGCCTGTAGAACGAATTGTTGAAGTTCAGTATACAGCGCGGTATGGGTATTCACTTGTTCATTACTTTTGACCGCCGCGCCTTGCTGGCCGGTGGTCACTCTGCCATCTACCCATTCTGCTTGCGCGAGACGCTCAGTGAGGGTAGATAGCTGCTCGGCATTTAGTACGCCTTCGATATGATGCATCATTGTCTGTAGGCCCAATAACAACATGCTGTGGCAATATGCCACAGCATTGGCTGAAGATTAAAAGTGCACATTCGCCGTTAGCATCCAGCTGCGCTCTGCGCCGGGGTGATAACGGTAGCCACTCTTGTTGATGGATTGCACATAGTGCTTGTCGAATAAATTATACACGTTAAGCTGAAGGTCGAGGTTACGATTCACTTGATAACCCGTCATCGCATCGGCAACCCAGTAGTTATCGATAGTGTCCGGCGTACCCACCGCACCATCTTTACCACGATGCATGCTGCCAACATAGCGGGCACCTGCTCCGGCTACCCAATCAGGCGTGATCTGGTAGGTTGTCCAGGCAGTGAAGGCATGGCGAGGGGTGTAACTGAGGTAGTTGGAACCATCGTTATTGACCGCTTTCCCTTCTGAAACTTTCGCATTTTGTAGGGTGTAGCCGGCTAATGCGTGCCAGTTATCCGTGATATCGCCACTAATGGTTAACTCGTAACCTTCGACACGTTTACGGCCAACTTGTGAATAGTCTTTAGTACTCGCATCTTGCTCAACTTCATTTTTGATATCCGTGCGGAAGAGGGCAGCAGTTAGGAGTAGACGGCTATCCATTAGGTTCCACTTAGTACCGACTTCGGCAGTCGCCGCTTTTTGCGGTTGGAAGTCTGTGCTATTGGCATTTTTCGAGGTCGTGGAGCTGGCTGTCAGTTGGAAATTATTGCCTCCTGGCGGCTGTTGTGAAACACCGTAGTTGGCATAAACGTTACCTTGCTCGGTCAGGTGATACAAGGCTCCCGCTTTCCAGTTAAATAGGTTTCCACTCTTACTGGTATCGACGGTTCTTACCGGCGTCCCTTTTGCCACACCTGCACTACAGGCTACAGCACCACGACCAGAGCCACCACAAGCGGTTGCTGATTTATAATCGGTTTGGTAGCTATCTAAACGTGCACCACCATTGATTTCGAATTTCTCAGTCAGTTGTAGCGTATCGAATGCGTAAATCCCGAACGTATCGGTAGTGCCGTGTGCATCTGCACCGCTACGTGATAAGCCGCCTACCGAGATGGAACTATCGGGATGATAGATATTAACGGCGGGGGGGGAGATGGCATTCAGCCCACGGATCGTTTGGCTCTCATGGGTAAACTCCACCCCAGTACTCACGTCGTGCTTGACACTTCCTGTGCTAAACTTAGTGGTTAAGTTTGTTTGGTTGGTCAGGATTTTATTCACTGAGTCACGAGTATTCGCCAAGCGGCTCCACGTCCAGTCATCAATATTACTGGAACCATGGGTTTGTATATTTGAGGCGCCGCCCATCACGGCAGTCATCAGGTATTTTTGGCTAGTCTGCGCCCAGCGGGTGGTGTTACGTAGGGTCGTCACATCGGAGAAATCGTGCTCGAAACGCATTGTAGCGCTATCTGTGCTGGATTTATCGTAGTCCGAATCGGTGCCGTAGAAGTTATGGCGATTCACTTTTCCAGCATTATTAAGTGCTGAATAGCCAGTTGGCGCACTATAGCCCGGTAGTCCAATCGTTGGGATACCGCCATCTGGGGTATTATTTTGGTGGACATGGACATAATCGAGGTACAGGCGAGTATCAGTTTCTAAACCAAAGGCGATGGAAGGCGCAAAACCATACTTTTCGTGGCTAACTTTATTACGAGTTTTATCGTGACCGTTATCGCCCATCATATTGATTCTAAAGGCGGAGTTGTCGTTAATCATTTGATTATAATCAACGGTCGCACGGCGATTAGAAGCGCTACCATAACTCAATGATCCATCGACGTTGGTCGATAGTTCCGGTTTTTTGGTGATCATATTGATCGAGCCTGATGGGGCACTACGACCATAGTCTGAACCGGAAGGACCTTTGAGCACTTCGACGCTGCTGATATTGAACGTATCACGGCTTACCGCAGCAATATCGCGAATACCATCTACGTAGATGCTATTTGAGGTATCGACGCCACGCATATAAATCGCATCGCCAGTTGTGGAACTTCCATTTTCCCCCGCAAAAAATGCGCCAGCTCCCGCGACGTTTTTCATCGCATCGGTCAGTGTTGTTGCATGCTGTTCTTGAATAACTTTTTCAGGTACCACTGTTACGGTACGCGTAGTGTCCGCAAGAGGGCGCATAAATTTAGGGTCAGACAACGACTTGGGAACATATAGGGAAGGAAGCGTCGCTTGAACAACGATGGTGTCATCGTTCTTTTTATTGTCGTTGGCGTTATTAATTTGTTTAGAGGTATTACTTACTGTGTCAGCCAAAGTCGGTGCACTCAACCCGACACATAATCCTGCAAAGACGCCCAATTTCGTCAATTCTTTAAAAGAAGGCGCGATATTTTTGTTTTTTTTCACGAGGTTACCTTGTAAATACCAATGAGAATGGTTATCAGGAGCGTTCGCATTATTCATAATTTTAGGTAAAAGGTAAATACTTGTAAGCAGTTATTAAGAGTTTTTTTAGATTTTAATAAGGAAATATTTCTAAATATGAATTTTTCTTAGATTGCCTAAGTAAAGGCAAAGGAGGGAATTTAGAGTAAAAAAAAGGCGATACTTACGTATCGCCCTTGAGCTGAATGGTAACCTTAGGCTAATTTTCTCATCGGCTCGTTACGAGCTGGGGCATCACCTGCCACGTAATAACTCGCAGTACTGCGCGGTAGGGCGGCTTTGCCACGGATCATGTCGGCGATTTTCTCGCCAATCATGATGGTGGTGGCGTTCAAGTTCCCCGTAATGATCTCAGGCATAATTGAGGCATCAACCACACGAAGGCCTTGCAGTCCGTGTACACGACCTTCGTTATCAACAACAGCCATTGGGTCGGTGCCCATTTTACAGGTACCGCATGGGTGATAAGCCGTCTCACCATGGTTACGAACGAACTCATCCAGTTGTTCATCCGTTTGGCAGTCCAGACCTGGACTGATTTCGCGGCCACGGTATTTATCTAATGCAGGTTGATTGATAATTTCGCGTGTGAGACGAATACAGTCACGGAATTCCTGCCAGTCCTGATCGTGAGACATATAGTTGAACAGGATTGCCGGATGCTCATAAGGGTCGTTAGACTTGATACGAACATGACCACGGCTCGGGGAACGCATTGAGCCTACGTGGCATTGGAAACCATGTTCTTCGACGGCGTTCGTCCCATTGTAGTTAATGGCAACTGGCAAGAAGTGGTACTGAATATTTGGCCACTCGAACTCTTCACGGCTACGGATAAAGCCACCCGCTTCGAACTGGTTACTCGCGCCAATCCCTTTACCTTGAAATAGCCATTGTGCGCCGATCTTAGGCTGATTGTGCATTTGTAGGGCTGGATACAAGGATACCGGCTCTTTACATTCATATTGTAAATAGAGTTCCAAGTGATCCATTAGGTTTTCGCCGACACCTGGTAAGTCGTGTACCACTGGAATATTAAATTTATTCAATAGTTCCGCAGAGCCTACGCCAGAGCGTTGTAAGATTTGCGGCGAAGCAATCGCGCCAGCACAGAGTAAAACTTCCCGACGCGCATCGGCATGTTTTGGCGTTTTGCTGCCACCAACAAGGTAATCGACACCACTCGCACGCTTACCGTTGAAGACGATTTTATCGGTCGTTGCATGGGTGACGATGGTTAGATTACTGCGGCTTTTCGCTTGGTCAAGATAACCTCTGCCTGTGCTCGCCCGGCGACCATTAGGAGTAACGGTACGGTCCATTGGCCCGAAGCCTTCCTGCTGGTAGCCGTTTAGGTCGTCGGTGCGCGGGTAACCTGCTTGGACGCCTGCTTCAATCATGGCCGCGAATAGTGGGTTATTTCCCGTTTTTGGCGTTGCAACGCTTACCGGACCTTCGCCACCATGATAGTCGTTAGGGCCGATATCGCGAGTTTCCGCTTTACGGTAGTAAGGCAGGCAGTCTAAATAGCTCCAGTTCTCTAGACCCGGGCGTTTCGCCCAGCCGTCAAGGTCCATCGCATTACCGCGGATGTAACACATACCATTAATTAGGGACGATCCCCCCAAGCCTTTACCGCGACCACATTCCATGCGGCGGTTATTCATGTAGGGCTCAGGCTCAGTTTCATAGGCCCAGTTATAGCGGCGGCCTTGTAGAGGAAAGGCTAATGCCGCCGGCATTTGGGTACGAAAATCTAAGCGGTAATCGGGACCCCCTGCTTCAAGCAGGAGAACCGTCGTATCTTTATCTTCGGTCAGGCGCGTCGCCAGTACGTTACCGGCAGAACCAGCACCAATAATGATATAATCGTATTCCATTATTTATTCCTCAATTCTGTGGATTAAAATACCGACTGGAAGCGTTCCAGTTCAACTTGTACCGATTTGATTTGGGTATAGTGTTCTAAGGTCACTAAACCATTTTCACGGCCAACGCCGGAGTGCTTGTAACCGCCAACAGGCATTTCTGCCGCCGACTCACCCCAAGTATTAATCCAGCAAATCCCGGCTTCCAGTTGGTGAATAATGCGGTGCGCACGATTCAATTCTTGGGTAACAACCCCTGCTGCAAGGCCGAAATTCGTGTCATTTGCACGGCGGACGACTTCCGCTTCATCGTTGTAGCTCAGAATGGACATTACCGGCCCAAAGATCTCTTCTTGGACGATCTCCATATCGTCACGGCAGTCGGTAAAGACTGTCGGTTCGACCCACGCGCCATTATCGAAGGCTTCACCTGTCATGCGCTTGCCGCCAGCCAGAAGCGTTGCTTCACTCTTGATCCCTGATTCAATAAAACGCATTACGTTATCGCGGTGAGCAAAGCTCACTAATGGCCCGAAGTTAGTTGCTGCGTCATTGAGATCGCCCGCACGGATATTCTTAATACGCGCAAGAATTTTTTGTTCAAATTCAGCCTTATGCTGTGCTGGGATAAACACGCGAGTCCCGTTGGTGCACACTTGGCCAGAACTATAGAAGTTAGCCATCATCGCAATATCGGCGGCGAGATCGAGATCGGCATCTTCACAGATAATCAGCGGTGATTTACCACCGAGTTCCATGGTGACATCTTTCAGCGTTGATCCTGCTGCATTCGCCATGACCTTGCGACCACTGACCACGCCCCCGGTGAAGGAGACCTTATCGATACCTGGGTGTTCAGTCAGGGCTTGTCCGGTTTCTGCTCCAAGACCTGGCAAGACGTTAAACACGCCGTTTGGCACCCCAGCTTCAGTATAGATTTCAGCTAATTTGAGTGCGGTAAGGGGGGTCACTTCACTTGGTTTAAAGATCATCGCATTCCCTGCGGCAAGTGCTGGCGCAGATTTCCATAATGCGATTTGAATTGGGTAGTTCCACGCACCAATCCCCGCGACAACACCCAGCGGTTCGCGACGGGTGTAGACAAAAGATGTATCGCGTAGTGGAATTTGTTGACCTTCAATGGCCGGAATTAATCCAGCATAGTATTCCAAGACATCAGCACCGGTGACGATATCGACAGCGGAAGTCTCACTAAAGGGTTTACCGGTATCGAGGGTTTCCAGCGCGGCCAGTTCGTCGTTACGCTCACGTAGAATATCGACCGCCTTACGTAAAATACGAGAGCGTTCCATCGCCGTCATGGCTG
>DWRH01000119.1:0-15920 GCA_022318365.1 Anthoptus insignis
TAAAGAAGATGGCTATTTTTATTTCCGAAGTCGTCTTGGACAAGCTCGGCGAGATGTGGAGCATGGACTATCCTTAGCTTTAGAGATTTTCGATACGGCCGAAAAGCAGACGCGTATGTTGGAGATCTTACAATTTAAGCTCGATATCTTATGGACCATGCTTGATGCAATGACCATGGCTTATAGCTTAGATCGTGCCCCTTATCACACAGTGACGGACCAACCGGTTTGGCACACGACGCGTTTGGTGTAAATGATGATGACTTTATCAGCAGTACCTTGTTTCCGACGTGGCTATCGCATGCAGTGGGAAGAGACCCAACAACAGCATGTGATCCTCTATCCAGAGGGGATGGCTAAACTCAATGAGTCGGCAGCTATGATTTTAGCATTAGTTGATGGTGTCGCGAGTGTCGATAATATCATTGAGATACTCAATACACGCTTTCCTGATGCGGGGGGCGTGGATGAGGATGTTATCGATTTTCTTCAGGCGGCTTACCGTCAAAAATGGATTCTACTGAACGATGCAAAGTAATCCAGACATTAAAGCACCGCTATGGTTGCTGGCTGAACTCACTTACCGTTGCCCGTTACAATGTCCTTATTGTTCAAATCCTTTAGATTTTGCTAGAGCGAGTGAAGAGCTGACCACCGCGCAATGGATAGAGGTTTTCAAGCAGGCCCGTGCAATGGGAAGTGTTCAACTGGGGTTTTCAGGGGGCGAGCCGCTGACTCGTAAAGATCTGCCTGAGCTTATCAAGGCGGCACGCGACCTCGGCTTTTATACCAATCTGATCACCTCTGGGATCGGCTTAACCGCAAAAAAACTCGATCTCTTTGCTGAAGCCGGACTCGATCATATCCAAATCAGTTTCCAAGCTAGTGATGAAACGCTGAACGCTGCGCTAGCCGGATCTAAAAAAGCCTTTACGCAAAAATTGGAGATGGCCAAAGCAGTTAAAGCGCATGGCTATCCCATGGTACTGAATTTCGTCTTACATCGACACAATATCGATCAGATTGATCGGATCATTGAGCTCTGTATTGAACTCGAAGCGGACGATGTTGAATTGGCAACTTGCCAGTTCTACGGCTGGGCGCAACTTAATCGGGAAGGATTGCTCCCGACCAGAAAACAGATCGCCGATGCGGAAAAGGTAGTAGCTGTTTATCGAGAGAAAATGGCCGCGTCGGGTAATCTGACCAATCTTATTTTTGTCACACCTGATTATTATGAAGAGCGTCCTAAGGGCTGCATGGGCGGTTGGGGTGCCATCTTTATGAATGTCACGCCTGATGGAAAAGCCTTACCCTGTCATAGCGCACGACAGCTACCGATCGACTTTCCATCGGTACTAGAGCATCGTCTGGATGATATTTGGTATAACTCTTTCGGGTTTAATCGTTACCGAGGTTACGACTGGATGCCAGAGCCTTGTCGTTCTTGCGATGAGAAAGAAAAAGACTTTGGCGGATGCCGCTGCCAAGCCTTTATGTTAACAGGTAATGCCGATAATGCTGATCCCGTATGCAGTAAATCTGCACATCATGGGAAAATTCTTGAAGCGAGAGAAGAAGCTAATCATTGCCAGATGACCATCGAACAGTTGCAGTTTAGGCATCAGCGTAACTCCGAGTTAATTTTTAAAACATCGGTCTAGGTATGCAGGGAATCTTTGAGGCTCGACACTACCGACCATCCTCTGGACTCCAGGTGACTCTAGAGCATATCCCCCATCTGCAACGTGCTGCGGTGGTGTGGATATTTCCGGTCGGCAGCCATCAGGAACCAAAGGAGTGGCCGGGCTTGGCTCATCTCACCGAGCATATGGTTTTTGCTGGGGGAAAACAGTTCCTTGGACAGCAGCGTCTTATGCCGTGGGTCCAACAGCAAGGTGGGCGGCTGAATGCAACGACCCAACAGAACTATACCGCTTACTATTTCGAAGTTGATACGACTGATCTGCAGCAGGGCTTGCTGCGTCTTCACGATATGCTGACATCACCGCGGTTTACGGTTGAGGATCTATTACGTGAAACGGTTATCATTGATGAAGAGTTTCGACTCTATTCTGGTTCACCTCATGCACTAGCCAGCGCAGCCCTCCATAGCCGAGTTGAGCACCCCTCAACCTTCGCTAAGTTTCATTTCGGTAATGCGTTGGCTTTCGGCAATGATATGGCGGCGCTAAGTACGGCACTGGAACATTTTTATGCCCGAGGCTATGCGCTTGAAAGCAGTCAAGTATGGATAGTATCTCCACTTAGCTGCCAGCAGCAATACGATGAAGTGTCTGGCTGCTTTGCGCTACACGACACGCCTTCTACCAGCGATTTACAGCCCATCAGTCGAGTTACCGATAGTGACCCGATTCGGTGGCAGAACTGGCAGGGCGAAATTTGTTTAGCAAAACAGCCTGGATTGGGGATAACCCAGGTTATCGAATTGCATCGCTTAGACGACTGGCCGACACTCGTCGAACTGATGACAGATACTGCACCCGGTTCACTGTGCCAAGTCATTAGTCATCGACTTGGTCATTATCTCTCTGTGCGAGTAGAGCGTCACTATCATGATGATAAGCAAATTTTCTTTACGCTATGGCTGGAGGGTGCTGACTTCTCCGAGGAAGATGCTCAACAGAGTTTAGTTATCTGGCAGCAGTGGCGGGTAGCAGCCTCACAACTTTCCGTTCGGCAGTTAGATCATTATCGGCAATTGGCGCAAGCGGAGCTACTACGATTACCGCCTATGGACTATCTTCGCGAGCACGCGCTAGGCTTTATATTAACGACACAGATAGGAAAGGATGCTACGCCAGATACTCTACGACAAGCGCTCTCATCAATTGACCGCTTTGCATTGTTACGTAGTCGACAGGAGTCTGCCATTGATGTCGTGAGGTGCCAGGGGCTTGATTGTCAATTCCAAGGTTCCTCCCTTAAAATAAGAGGCAGCAATCATGACCTTCATGCGTTTATCTTCTATCCGCAACCTCGTGTAACCTCTAAAGATATCCCGTCGATAGTAGCCAGCGATAGCCATGTCCCTCTTCATTACGTTTACGAGCCGAAGGGTGGGGCGAGCATAGTATTATGTCCTGCAGCGGGAGCCGCCATTTCAGATAAAACTCGCGCGGCCCTAACCCAATCGCTATCGCCCGTATTTAGTCTTGTGAAACATGCCGCAGGAAAAGTCATCTGGCAGCAGGTCAACGGTAATGATCTCCTTTTTATTCGCTTTGAGCAGTTCGCTGATCTTAAACGTTGCATTGCTAATATCATCGCGTATTGGCCGAGTGGACTCCCTGCCAGCACAACTGATGGTTATGGCGCTTTATCGCTCAGGGAGCTGTTACAGAACGTGCCAAGCTTATTGGCTGAAAAGCTCGACCATTGGATGGTATCCTTTACGGGTCCGTCACAATATGAAGCGGAGATGTTACAAGCGATGCTCAGTAGACTTCCCGTCTGCTGGCAGAGCTTTCAGGTGGACAAATTACCTCTTCAACAAAACTTAATTTATCCGGCATTGGAGAGCGACTCAGCCACAATAGTCGCTTTTATACCCTATCCGCTGACCTCATATCGCTCATTAATGGTTTACCAACGGCTAGCAAATTATTACGAAAGTGCCTTCTATCACCAACTACGGGAGGTTGAGGCAGTGGGCTATGCCGTTGCTTGTCGCCAGCGTGTCTACCGTGACCGATGGGGACTCCAGATTATCCTACAATCTTCGCATCTTTCACCCCAGCAGCTATACGGACGAGTAGAAGAATTCTTTAAGCAATTGACGCTACCCGAAGAAGATTTTGCAATTCTTGCCGAAGTTGTAAGGGAAAGCAGTGGCGACGAAGAGCTCGATCGCCATTTACGCGCTAACCTTCCTCTAGAGATCGGTAAGCATGACGACGATGATAAGGATTTTACCTTCGAGATGGCTCATGTAGCGCTGACTGAGAGGATAGAGGATAAACAGGGTGGCTGGATTTTCATTGGATAAAAAAAAGCTGTTCAGAATGAACAGCTTTTTTTAGTCGATATTACGAGTTATTAACGAATAACGTCAGTTTTTTACCTGGTTGCAGCGATTGTTCATCTCGCGTCAAACTACCATTCCAACGAAGAACATCTTTGATGTTAACGCCATGACGCTCTGCGATGCTGGAAAGAGAATCACCCTTACGGATCTTGTAGGTGATGCTATTTCCATTATCAGCCAGTTGTTGCCTGCTGTTTTTATCTTGACCGCCCAGCTCTAAGGTCTGACCAATGCGTACCTGCGCAGTACGTAAATTGTTCATCGACTTTAACGCTTTAACGCTCAATCCGTGTTTTGCTGCTATAGTTGATAGGGTATCACCCGATCGAACCTTATAACGTGAAACTGAACTCGTTGCTGCCACTGCCATAGGTTGCACAGCTTGAATGTCGTCGGTAGCCAATGAATCTTTCAGCCTAACGACATGCGATTTCGGTACCATCACATATTGTGGTCCACTCGGCGCTGTTGTACCGCGCTTGTAGCCAGCATTAAAACTTTTTAGCCGTCCCACAGGAATTCCTGTCATTGAGGCGACTTGGGTTAAGTTAATTTGCTTACCGATGTTCACCTTGGCTAAGGCTCGGCCGGTATTGGCTTTAGGTAACTTAATCCCATACTGCTTTGGGTTCTTAATCAGCTGGCTCAGCGCCAACATTTTCGGAATATAAATAGTCGTTTCTTTAGGCAGAGATAAGTTCCAAAAATCGGTCGGCTTACCCCGTGCTCTATTGGCCTTCATCGCGTTTAGAACTCGACCTTCACCGCTATTATATGCTGCAACAGTAAGCAGCCAATCGCCATGAAACATCTTATTCAAACGTTGTAACATATCCAGCGCAACGGTCGTTGATGCAACCACATCCCGTCTTCCATCATACCACTGCGTCTGTTTTAACCCGTAATTTCGGCCCGTGCTTGCTACGATTTGCCAAATTCCAGCAGCGTTAGCATTAGATGTTGCATGGGGGTCAAAAGCACTCTCCACTATAGGTAAAAGTACCAGCTCCATAGGCATTTTTCGTTTCTGTATCTGGTCGACAATCCAGTACATATACGGTTCTGCTTGAGCAGTTACCTCGTGGAGATAACTCTTGTCCTTCAAATACTTCAGTTTTTGTTCGCGGACCCGAGGATTATTCGGAACCTTCATCTTCAACTTGTCGCTAATGGTTTCCCAGAGATCACTGTTCTGTGCGGTTGCATTCCCATCATCCTGCCAATGGGGAGACAACATGCGTTCTCCGAGGTTTCCATCACTTCCCTGACTCGCTGAAGACAGACTCTGTGCATGTTGCTCAGGCTCGCCCGCATCACTCCCTGATACATGGCAACTGAACAACAAGACTGAGGCGAGAAATATCGCTTTAGTCTTCATATAAGTTCATTGATTGATTAAAAGACAGGCAATGATACGTGAGCATGCCGCCTAACACAACCCTAAACTTAGCCTCGGTCTTTTAGACGGCGTAACTCTGCGAAACGTTGTGCAGGAGTGGTTAGTGTGGGATTAGCTTTGAAGCGCGCGATAATCTCTGGGCGATCGGTCATCAGGAAGACGTTGATCAGTCGCTCGGTTTCCAGCGTGGTCGGTAGTGTGATTTGATGATTATCGCGTAATTTTTTTACTTTATTGCGGTAATCGCTCACCATCGGATCCTGGGGTAAAAGACGATGCGCAAAGTCCAAGTTGGAGAGCGTGTATTCGTGGGCGCAGCAGACAAGCGTCTCATCGGGTAGCTGGTTCAAGCGGCTTAATGAGGTAAACATCTGGTCGGCTGTCCCTTCAAATAGGCGTCCACAGCTACCGGAGAAAAGTGTATCACCGCAGAATAGATAGGGCTTAGCGTAATAGACAATATGGCCTAAGGTATGTCCAGGGGTAGCGATAACCGAAAAGTTATGATTAAGGAGTTCGAGATTATCCCCTTCTTCAACTTGATGGGTCGTCCCTTTACTAAGCGTCTCTTGCGGTCCATACACCGGTATCGTTGGGTAGTGGTGTATGAGCGCATTAACGCCACCAGTATGATCGGCATGGTGATGTGTCAGCAAAATCGCTTCAAGTGTCCAATTTTGTTGAGAGATGGCGTCTAAAACGGGCTGAGCTTCTCCGGGATCAACAATGATCGCCCGTTTGTTGTCATCGATCAAAGCCCAGATATAATTATCTTCTAATGCGGGCAGGGCTGTTAGTGTTAAGCTCATAAAGATTCCTTTGTCATCCAACCAGTGATTACTCAATGAAGATTGCAAAAATCAGCCGTTCTCTTTCCAGCCCTTCACAGTGGCATGAATTGCACTGGGGACGGCAGTTCCAGGCACGAATCAGTGATGAGATACAACCTTGGTTAAGTAAACTCTATGGTTCGCATTTTATTAAGATTGGGCCGTTAAGTCATACCATCGATACTAGTCGCTGTGCGATAAGCCATCAAGTCAGGTTCGGTAATGATGTCACACAAGCGGATTTGGTGGGTGATAAAGAAAAGCTGCCCATAATGAGTAAATCAATCGATGCCTGTTTACTTACCCATGCTCTAGCATGGAGCAGAGATCCCCATCAAGTGTTACGAGAAGCCGATCGCGTATTAGTCGATGATGGGTGGATGATAGTGTCAGAATTCAATCCCTTTAGTTTATTAGGACTCGCGCGCATATGGCCAGGATTGACGCATAAGGCCCGTTTTTATCCAAAAAGCCGGTTGATTGATTGGTTGAGTTTGTTGAATTACGAAATAGTCAATTGCCGTACGACACAGATACTTCCTTGGCGTGCACAGGCAGGGATATTGACTCGTCACTTGCCAAGCCTCAGCTGTAATCATCTTATTCTGGCGAGAAAGCGGACCTATCCTCTAACCTTAGCTAAAAAAAGGGCCTCAGCTCAGGGGGCCCGCCTAAGACCTGCCGTAAATGTCAGTCAGCAAATCTGCTCGCTGGGTAACCCTCACAAAGAGGATAAATAACCGGTGTCGGGTAGAGTAGGGTGGCCTGCCGCTTCACGAGCTAATTCATCGCACCGCTCATTTTCAGGATGACCAGCATGGCCTTTTACCCACATCCAGTGAATAGTATGATCTTTCAATGCCAAATCGAGGCGCTGCCATAAGTCGACATTTTTAACCGGCTTTTTATCTGCGGTTTTCCATCCACGTTTCTTCCAATTGTGGATCCACTGAGTAATACCTTGACGAACATACTGGCTATCAGTGGTGAGGGTTACGTCGCAAGGCTGTGATAGAGCCTCCAGCGCGATAATGGCCGCAAGTAATTCCATACGATTATTTGTCGTGAGATGGTAACCCTCACTGAATTCTTTGGTATGTTGACCGTAACGAAGGATTGCCGCATATCCCCCTGGCCCTGGATTACCTAAGCAGGAGCCATCGGTGAAAACTTCTACCTGTTTACGCATATCTGGTAGACTTCCTTGGGTAAAACGGTAAGTTTATCGGAATGAGAGCTATGAGCACAGTAAAAAACCGCCAGATAGTCCTTGATACTGAAACAACGGGCATGAATATGGTCGGCGTCCACTATGAAGGTCATCGAATCATCGAGATTGGCGCCGTAGAGGTGATCAATCGTCGTTTAACGGGGAATAATTTTCACGTTTATATTAAACCGGATCGGCTAGTGGACCCCGAAGCGTTTGGTGTCCACGGCATCTCTGACGAATTCTTAAATGATAAGCCTTCCTTCGCGGATATCGCTCAGGAATTCCTCGATTACATCAAAGGGGCCGAGCTTATCATCCACAACGCGCCCTTCGATATCGGCTTTATGGATTACGAATTCGATAAGCTCAAGCAAGGCATAGGCCATACCAGCGAGTTTTGTGCCATTACCGATAGCCTGGTGATGGCCCGTAAACAGTTCCCCGGGAAACGAAATAGCTTAGATGCGTTATGTGGACGATTCGATATCGATAATACGAAACGGACATTGCACGGCGCGTTACTCGATGCCGAGATACTGGCCGACGTTTACCTTTCGATGACCGGTGGACAAACAACACTTACGTTTAGTGGCGAGTCTGACCAATCGGCAGATTCTGGCTCGCGAACCCAGCACCAAGCTGCTCAGGCATTGGGGCAACTTCGAGTGATAAGCGCAACAGAAAGCGAACAAACTGAACACGAAGCTTACTTGGATCGAATCATGAAAAAATCGGGCCAGTGCCTGTGGCGCTGATCGAAAAAGAAGCAAACGAACATTGAGAGTCATAATAATTATTGACGAAAATCAGCAACCTGATTAGTATACGCAGCGTTCCCGACGGGGGACAAGCGCGGAGCGGTAGTTCAGTTGGTTAGAATACCTGCCTGTCACGCAGGGGGTCGCGGGTTCGAGCCCCGTCCGTTCCGCCAAAATTTAGGCCCAAGTTAGCTTGCTAACTTGGGCTTTTCCGTTTCTATTCTCTGCGCAATAGTAGTATACCGCTTGGAATGTCGTTTTTTCAAAGCCCGGGCGGGCGTCCCTCTCTGCCAATTTTCTATCGATTTACCTGCACTCATACTGCTTTTCGCTACTAATCTAGTCGAAATGACCTTTTTCTCAGCACTTAGGATGAAATCCGCCGCTGTTTGACTTTTATCCTCAATATTCGTGTGACCCTACTCCCATATCTGTAATACCATTCTACCTTTCGCCCAGCATTTATGAACAAGATGCTGAGGTTTGCCTTTGGCTTTTGGAAATTATTATTTATACAGGAAAACTATGGACAGAAATTTTATAAAAAAGCACCTACTCTGGTTATTGGTCGCTTTAGTGGGTGCCGGATGCCTTGGGGTTGTCGCGCTTCGTCGTGGAGAGAGCATTAGCGCACTATGGCTCGTTATTGCCGCCATCTCGGTCTATCTTGTTGCTTACCGCTATTACAGTCTCTATATCTCACGAAATGTTCTAGGTCTTGATGCAACCCGTGCCACACCGGCTTTTGTTAATGGTGACGGTTTAAACTATGTCCCAACCAACCGCTATGTTCTTTTTGGACACCACTTTGCCGCTATCGCTGGTGCTGGGCCTCTGGTCGGGCCGGTATTAGCTGCACAGATGGGCTATTTGCCTGGGACGCTTTGGTTATTAGCTGGTGTCGTTGTTGCCGGAGCGGTACAAGACTTTATGGTGTTATTCATATCGAGTCGTCGCAACGGTAACTCTTTAGGCGAAATGGTCAAGCAAGAGATGGGAGCCATTCCTGGGTTTCTAGCGCTCTTTGGCTGTTTCCTAATAATGATCATCATCCTTGCGGTACTCGCCCTGATTGTCGTTAAAGCACTTGCTGAAAGTCCATGGGGCGTCTTTACGGTATGCTCAACATTACCTATAGCGCTGTTTATGGGTATCTATATGCGATTTATTCGCCCAGGACGGGTAGGAGAAATCTCTGTAATAGGCGGTTTATTGTTGCTTCTGGCTATCTGGGCTGGTGGTGTGATTGCCCATGATCCTTATTGGGGGCCCGCTCTAACGTTTAAAGATACCACAATAACCTGGGCGTTGATTGGCTACGCATTCATATCTGCTTTACTGCCTGTCTGGTTAATCCTTGCACCGCGGGATTATTTGGCAACCTTCTTAAAAATTGGGGTTATTGTCGGATTAGCGATCGGGATTATCATTCTTCATCCTCAGCTTAAAATGCCGGCAGTGACGCAATTTATTAGCGGTAATGGTCCCGTATGGAAAGGTGCACTTTTCCCTTTCTTATTTATTACTATTGCTTGTGGCGCGGTATCCGGTTTTCACGCCTTAATTTCCAGTGGCACAACACCTAAATTACTCGCTAACGAAACGGATGCGAGGTTTATTGGGTATGGTGCCATGTTGATGGAATCCTTCGTCGCATTGATGGCGTTAGTTTCCGCTGCAATCATTGAGCCTGGCCTGTATTTTGCGATGAATACTCCGCCTGCTGGATTAGGCATTACCATGCCAAATCTTCATGAACTTGGCGGAGACAATGCGGCACTGATCATGCAGCAATTACAGGTCGCGACAGCACAAGCCGCAGCCAAAGTCAGTAGTTGGGGCTTTGTCATTTCACCCGAAACCATTCAGCATACGGCGGCGGCAATCGGTGAACCCTCGGTACTGAATCGTGCAGGCGGAGCTCCGACTCTGGCGGTGGGTATTGCTATGGTATTCCATACCATCATCCCTGTTATTGATATGGGATTCTGGTATCACTTCGGCATACTCTTCGAGGCGCTGTTCATTTTGACTGCGCTGGATGCAGGTACGCGTGCCGGACGCTTTATGCTTCAAGATTTACTGGGTAATTTTATCCCTAGCCTTAAAAACACCAACTCTCTGCTTGCTGGGATCTTAGGAACAGCAGGATGTGTGGGGCTATGGGGATATTTACTGTATCAGGGGGTCGTCGATCCACTCGGTGGCGTGAAAAGCCTATGGCCACTGTTCGGCATCTCGAATCAGATGCTCGCCGCAGTCGCTCTAGTGTTGGTGGCTGTGATCCTCGCGAAAATGAAGCGGGACCGCTATATTTGGGTACCCATTATCCCCGCGGTATGGTTGATGATCTGTACGACTTGGGCCTTGGTCTTGAAGCTGTTCAGTGACAATCCGCAAGCCGAAGGATTTTTCTATATGGCACGGCTTTACCGCCAAAAGATTGCAGAAGGAACGGGCTCGGTGGCGCCTGAGCAGCTCGCTAATTGGCAACATATTGTCGTCAACAACTACACCAATGCTGGATTGAGTATTCTCTTTCTTGTGGTGGTTTATGGCATTGTTGCCTATGGCATCAAAGTTTGGTGGCAGGCTACTCGACAACCTCAGCGCACCGATCTTGAAACACCGTATGTAGAGCTAGACCCTGATGTTGTGAAGAAAACGATGTCATCCGGTTCTCATCATTAATATAGAGGTAGCCAAAGATGATCTTCCGCCAATTACGACAGATTCGAAAATGCTTAGTGCAGGCGGGTAATATGTTGGTAGGGATTCCTGATTACGAGCACTATGTCCAGCATATGCAGCTCAAACATCCCGAAAGCCCAGTGATGAGTTACGAAGATTTTTTTCGTGAGCGTCAGCAAGCAAGATATGCAGGAAAGGGAAAGGGAGGCATGCGCTGCTGCTAAAAAGAAAGGAGCCCTTGAGGCTCCTTCTTATTATGATTGTGGCTGACCGACTGGACCTGAACCGACTGGGCCGCCAGGTACTGATTGACCGCTAGGAGCAACAGGACGACCATTCTCAAGTGCACTATTTTCACCGCCATGGCGCTGGCAACCCGCTAGAGCTGTCATAGCAACCACGACTAACAATCCTTTTGAAATCATATTCATGCTTTCCGACCTCTTCTTGTGGGAATGTGATAGGGTAATGTCTTAAGCCTAGAAAAGAATTTCGTACTCTGCCAGATTTATCTTAATAAATTTCATAACCTGTTAGAGACTCAGCCTGATTGGGATGCACTTAATTATCAAACCACTATTTTTGAGGTAGCTGAATATGAAATGGATAACAATAATCCTATGCTGCATGACTCTCTTCATGAGTCCTTTATCTTTAGCACAATGGCCACCTGAGGCTGGAGCAAAAGTACCGGGTAATACGCTTGAGTTACCCACAACGTTAAAACCCATTTCAGTCCCGCTAGATAAACTACTCGACGAAGGTGCCACTCTGATTACCGCTCAGCGCGACATTAATGGACCGACGGTGACCTTAAAAAAAGGTAAGCATTACATTATGTGTAGCGTTGTGGGTGCGGGCAGCGGTGGGGACCAAAATATCGCCACTTCACGATGCTATGCAATGAACTAAGGCTCTCCAAGGTTAGGGGCTTTCATCCTGAATAAACCGCGTAGCTGAGAAGCAGTTTAGGACTTTGTGCATGACAAAAGTGACGACTAACGTTGCAAGCAGCGATACAGTGACTGATGTCAATCGGTAGAGGTCACTGAAAACAATGTCATTGTTAGGATGCATATACTGCCCAAAGATAAGCCCGAGCGTCGTGAGAATGGAAAAGCCGACGCCGGATCCTACTTTCTCAAATACGTGCACTCGGGCGGCCAGAATCAATGCCAAACTAACCAAAGGCAAAAGCAGGAGCAGATGACGGCTAAAGTCATACATAATCAGCTGAATAGCCAACGCAAACATACAGCCGATAATCACTCCTACTATTCGCCAAGTTGCTGAGAGGATGGCTCCCCGATAGTGCATGGGAAAGAGCGCGAAAATCCCGGCCATTAGCGCGGCTAACGAATCGCTCAAGGTATACACTTGAAATATCACGAACAGCAGGGTGGCTATAACGGATGCGAGTAAGGTCTCGTGCATAATCCGGGAGCTACTTTTATTAATTGGCGCAGGACGCTGACGCGGTTCTGTGTCGGGGAAAATAAAGCAGGCCACCGCAGAGAGTACTACTGCCAGCAAACTTCCGATGATATTGGAAAACATCAGATCATTCATATCCGTTGTGGCATAACTTAAGAAGTCAGGCATGACGCTTAGACAGATGACGCCCATCGACCCAAAAAGGAAGAGGGGGCCGCGACTCATCAGGTAAAAGCGTAAGGTATAGAGGATGAAAACGGCCAACGTCATGGGTAGAGGGTAGTTAACCAAGAAGGTAAAGAGAAGCAGCATCTCTACACAGTTAATGATAGCGTTTGCCACCATTTGACGAGCAATATGTAGAGTAAAGATCGGGACTAGCCCCGTCAGCATGATGGGGTAGACGACGTAAAATACGCCATATTGTGTCGTTATCCAGCTGTGGAAAAATAACCCCATGCTGCCGGCAAAAGTGATGCGGAGCATATGTCGTAGATCATTGCCGGATAGGGGTTTATATTTCGACGGAAACTTACGCTCTAAAAGTCGACTAATAAACATAGTGTAAGAGACTTATCAGACGGATTTGAAGATGGCCTAAGAAAGACGAAAAATAATTACTACTATTATATAGCTGAACCGTTGCCCTAGCACCGGCCGGAAGGTCGATGGGTTGGTCAGCAGCCAAAGCTAAGTGGATACGCATACGCTGTGCATCACGGACCCAACGGTTCGATTCTTGAGGGGCAGCCAGATAACCATTGATATCCTGCTGTCCTGCCATGACACCTGCGTCGCGACTGGCAACGGTTGCTTTAAAAACTTGGCCCGGTAATGCATCGAAGACAATCTCCGCAGCGGTACCGACATGAGTCTTGGTGAGGCTCTTTTCGCGAAAATCGGCGATGATATCAGGGGTCGTATTGACGAGGGCCATCGAGGCGACACCTGCATTAGCATACCAACCTTCTTTCAATTGCAGATTACTGACTACGCCATCACTGTCTGCACGGACTTTGGTGTAATTAAGGTTGAGGTTAGCCTCCTCAAGCATATTCTGATATTTCTGCAACGTGATGTTATTACCATCTCGGCTACCACGCGAAATGATCAATTGATTTAAGGTTGCGTTTAAATTTTCAACTGTTTGTAAACCAGTCTGCCAGGTGGTATAGGCGCTATCGAGTGCTTGGCGGGAGATTAGCTGATTATGGTCTAGTGCATGGTAGCGCTGATAGTCCCGTCCAGCATTTTGAGCATCGAGTTGTGCTGCTCGGATTTTGGCACGCGTGGCACTGATCTGTGCATCAATCTGTTGATTATCCAGAGTCGCTTGTTGATAAGCGATACGTGCAGACTCGACTTGGTTTTGGTACGGGCGAGGATCAATTTCATATAAAAGATCCCCTTTTTTCACATGGCTATTGTTGGTGACATAGATATGTGTGACATAACCCGGCGCTCTGGACGAAACCGGGGTGACGACTCGCATAACGGTAGACTCTGGCGTTTGAGGAAACCAAATATCGGCGAATAAAAAATAGCCAAACATGGCAGTAAAGATAATCAGCGTAAATTTTACCCAACGAGAAAATTGTTGTTCTGGGGTCATTGTCGTTTACTCGCATTCCATAGAGAGGTTATTAAGCGCTAAATTAGCTTGCTCATGTTTTCAGTGAGGAGATTTAAGGTCTGACTAAACTCCTCCAATTGCTCGGGAGGAAAACCCTCACTCACTTTACGCTGACACTCTTCTACCACACGTTCTACTTGTGCAACCTGCTGTTCACCAAACGTACTGAGTTTAACTAAACGAATACGGCGATCGTCTGCATTTTCTACGCGAATGATAAGTCCGCTTTCAGCAAGTTGATTTAATGTTCGAGTCAAAGGTGGCAGTTCAATTCCCATCGCTAAAGCTAATTCACTCACCGTCAGCGGCCCTTCTGCCACTTTCAACTGCATTAATACTGTCCAGCGGCTTTGTGTTAGGCCTGTTTCGACTAGAGCGTGATCGACGACCGTACGCCATAGTCTGGCTAGCATAGCGAGTCGCATACCTAATGGACGATGTGCGAAGTTTTCAGCGAGAAATTTTTTATCGTTCATTTTTCAGCCTTAGAAGTGGACGTTCATGTTATTACTTATCATGATAACTATCAAGATAAGTAATAAGTGAAATTGACTCACTATGCTATGTTAGTGTTAATGAGCGATAAGGAGATGATGATGGGTAGATGGGTGAAGAGAAGTTTAGTCGTCGTGGGGGTGTTAGCGTTAAGCGGTTGCAATAAAACCTATACGCCAGCCGATTTTATGAAAGATGCTACCTTACGGAATAGAATACTGACACAGTGCACGGAGCAGCATGATCTGCAGAGTAAAAATTGCCTGAATGCCCAGGAGGCTCAAAAGAAAGTCGACTTTGAAAAGCAGACTGGCAAAACAGATATAAAGTAATGCATTTTGCTGCATTCACTGCTGCGAGCAGGGTTTAAGGAAGTAAGAGTGAGAAGATACCATAGGACAAGTAAAGAAAAGCGCTAAGACTACAGTAAGGAACGATAGGGTAGGCGGCTGTGTTATCGAGAACATTGCGTCGTAAAGTTTTCCAGTTATTCCCTGTCGACATCTAGTATTGATAAGGTGATATTTGATGAAAAGCAGGGATCTTTTCTGGTGATTTTAATAATTCAATCAGCTCTTGGCGAACTACTGGGTAACCCGCTTCGTGAGTGTCTATTTAAGGGAAATGGTGATTATCAATCTTGGGGGATGGAGGGAATTATTGGGTGGCGCGCTTCAAATTCGCTACTCCATCGTAGAAATTTTCTACCTGAAACAATAAAGATTCGCTGGGCAAAGCGCCACTGCCCAGTCAAATTATCTGCCATAACAAGTCATTCTTAAATTAAGAGGTATCGTTTAGCTGATACCCTTAACTGTGAATTGAATCAACCTAGGCTATTTCACCTTTAATGACTTTTTTAAAACCCAGCTCTGTCATGAATTCGTCAACGGAGTGATCAACCTGTGAAAGAACGCTTTCTAATGGTTGGTCTGCATCGATATTAATAATCTTTTTACCGCCAAAATCTAATTTAGGCGTAATGTCGATTTTTTTCTTCAACGCATCGCGACGGTGGTCTGGTTTACGGGCGCAGGCGACATCGAGTGACACATTGAGTTTGATCACTAAGTCTGGGCGATGCTGAGTCATCCACGTAAATGCGTTCAGCTCTCGCTTGGTAATCCAGTTGATAAAAGGATTTTTAGACGGAGTCGTTGGCAGTGTAAGGCTATCGTATGCACCGGGGACCTGTAGGTGGGGATAACGGTCCGCAAGAATGATATGCCCTTGCTTGTGTAGTTTGAGCATATTACGAAAACGACGAACGCGTCTTAGCAAGAAAATGCCGACGACTAATCCAGAAAGGGTTGTGTGATTGGTTTTATTGACCTTAACGCGAGTTTTTTCGATCTTATTACCCACGGAACGACCAATCAATGGGAGATTAGCAGCCGCTCTTCCTACATTGCCAGCTTG
>DWRH01000120.1:0-15847 GCA_022318365.1 Anthoptus insignis
TAACCAATTGCCATATCCCATATGCGCTTCAATAGCATGACCGAAGGTATGCCCGAGGTTTAACAGAGCTCGATTACCCTGTTCCCGTTCATCTGCTGCGACGATCTCAGCCTTAAGTTCACAACAACGCCTAATACAATAAGCGAGTGCTTTTTGATCTAAGCGTCGAAGCGCATCAATGTTCTCTTCGAGCCATTCAAAAAAGGCATAGTCGAGGATCACACCATACTTGATCACTTCAGCTAATCCCGACGATAACTCTCGTGCCGGTAACGTTGCTAAGCAATCAAGATCAATAACAACCGAGGTTGGCTGATAAAACGCACCAATCATATTTTTCCCTAAGGGATGATTAACCGCTGTCTTACCACCTACCGATGAATCAACTTGAGATAACAGCGTGGTAGGCATTTGAATAAAACGCACACCACGCTGGTAGCTAGCTGCAGCAAAACCCGTCATGTCGCCAATCACTCCACCCCCTAATGCAATGAGTGTTGTGTCACGACCATGTGGCTTTTCTAATAAAGCAGTAAATACGGTATCGAGCACTGATAAAGACTTATATTGCTCACCATCGGGTAACACGACGGCGTCAGCGTTAATACCTAACGAGGAGAGTTGTGATAAAACAGATTGTAGATAAAGCGGTGCAATCGTCTCGTTTGTCACAACCATGACCGATTGATGAGGCGTTAGTGGCCAGTAAGATGCAGAATCACTGAATAAGCCAGCCGCAATCGTTATGGGATAGCTGCGTTCGCCAAGTGAAACCATCATCTTCTGCATCATGTTACTGACCCTCAACTGATTTAACTGCGCTATATCAACTTAATTATTTTCTAACATATGAATGATCTGATTCGCGACGACTTTTGCGCTCTGCTCATCAGTGCGGATGGTAACGTCCGCAATCTCTTCATAGAGAGGATTGCGCTCACCCGCGAGGTCCTCTAAAACATCACGCGGTGGAGAATCAACTTGAAGCAGAGGACGACGCTTGTCACGTTGCGTCCGAGCCAGTTGTTTCTCAATCGTCGTCTCAAGATACACAACGACTCCACGAGCTGATAAACGGTTACGTGTTTCACGAGATTTGACTGAACCGCCACCTGTCGCTAAGACAATGCCTTGCTTCTCAGTCAATTCGTTGATGATTTTTTCCTCACGATCCCGGAAGCCCTCTTCGCCTTCAACATCAAAGACCCAGCCCACATCAGCCCCGGTACGGCGCTCAATCTCTTGATCGGAATCGTAAAATTCCATGTTAAGTTGTTGAGCTAACTGACGACCAATAGTGCTTTTGCCGGCACCCATAGGCCCAACCAGAAAGATATTACGTTTCTCTGCCATTTTTATCGGTACTACTAAGAATTCGTTGATGATACCCCATAGCCACTATAGACAACGGGACAGAAACTGAGACCTCATAAGCATGTAACAAGAGTCAGGTGAAAAATTATCTCAACACTCAAGACCATTTGGCAACCAATTAAATGATTTATCAGCAACTCTTCACCAGCATAGATGGCGAAGCGTTCCTGTCAGTCGCTCTTATAGTACTATATCCAGACTCATTGAGTGATGATTTATTAAACTCAGTGCTCAAGGTTCTTAAAAATTGATAACCTTTTATGCTAATTAGCGCTTTACGTCAACGGTGAACCTCAATCTATCCTGAATTTACGGGATATTAGCAAGAGGTAATAGACGCGGCGTAATGAAAATCACCAGCTCTCTTTTCTGGTGTTGGCGCGTCTGCTTTTGAAATAACATCCCTAAAAGCGGAATCTTTCCCAACCAAGGTACAATCGCCAGCCCTTTTTGATGCTGTTGTTGAAATACCCCGCCTAACGCAATCGTTGCCCCATTAGCAACGACTACTTCGGTCATAATCTCCTGTTTATCGATGGAGGGAGGACCCTTACCATCGCCCTGTAGCACTTTCCCAGGAACATCTTGATTGAGTCTTAGCCGTAAACGAATATATTGCTGCCCAACCCGTTCAGGCGTTACCTCCATGCCGAGCACCGCCTCTTTAAAATTAATCACTGGATTTTCGTTTTTACCACTTACCGTTTGATAAGGGATCTCTGTTCCCTGTTTAATAGATGCGGCCCTACCTTGTGAGGTGACCAAGTGAGGACTGGCAATAATTTCAAGCTGATTTTCTTGCTCCAACGCAGAGAGCTCCAGAAATAATAGTCGGCTATCGATATGCGCGATGGCTGTCTTAACGGATAACGTTGGTGCCGTAATGCCTAATGATGTCGTAAGCTCATGCCTAGCTATTTTCCCCAGTACCGTATTCGATGACTGACTAAACCACGAAACACCGAGTTCGCGTAAGTTATCTTGGCTAATCGAAATCATCTGGGCAGTGATTTCAATTTGTGGCTGAGGCTGATCGTGCAAGGCAATCCACTGTTCTATTTTCTGGATAGACTCGGCATCATCCCATACAATCAGCTGTTGGTGCTCATGGTCGACGAAACGTCTACCTTTTTCTCCTGCTCGGCTAAAGGTTAGTGCGACTAACTGTTTTTCGAGTTCTCTCGCTTCTATAAACTTCAATGAAAACACTCTTTGCTCTAATTTCGCCTGTCTCGTAGAGAAAGAGAGTTGTTCTTGAGTATTGTCGACGCTTTGGGATGCTATTTCACGAACGACTAAAATATTCGCATGGTAAATAACCTCTACTTTGGTTAACTCCTTGATAATATCCAATGCGTCCTGCCATTCGACGTCGACAAGATTCAAGGTTAATGATTGATCTACACTCGGATCGACGACGATACTAAGGCCTTTGGCTGAGGCCAATAAAGAGAATATTTGCGCAACTGGCGTGTTTTCAGCATTAATCGATATTCTGCTATTCGCTAAGGCTTTATCGGTAATCAATATCATTAATACGAATAAGAAGAATCTCGTTAAACCCATTATGAAACTCCTTTGAAAGATAGGATGACCGGATTTGCTGGACAAGGCGGTAATAGACTAATTTCAATATGTGTCATTTCGATCTGGGTGACCCGACCGTAAATAGAAAAAAGCTGCGAGGCTAATTCAACCTTTCTTATTCCTAATAAGTGATGCGATAAGAGCGCCTGACGCTGGGAAGAACCGATAAGAACCGCATTGAGCTGCCAGCCATTGAGCTGCGTTGCAACTGCAGTACATTGTGATGAATCGAAGGATTGAAAGGGATTTTTTGCTAACGCTCTATGCCCGATTATTAGTAGCAAAAGACTTAGTAAGTAAAGCGTCGTATTATTTTTTGTCATAAGTCAGCCTTACCAAAATGGGTCCATCCTGAGCCGAAAGTTGCAGCCGTTCCGGCTTAATCCTTCGGTTTAACTGAGTTAAGCGTTGCCAAAACTGTATAAATTCCTGCCAACTGAGCACAAGCGTAGCCTTTTGCTGGTGATCACTTTCCTGCCAACTCACGACAGCAGTCCCATGTGACAGAATAAATGCTGGAAAGGGATCACCCTGATTACTGCCCAAACGAGTTAATTGCTCTTTTATCAAGTAGTTAGGTTCCGCCTGACGATAGATTTTCAGCCGCTGGTTTACGTCATCGTATGAGGTGTGGAGCAAAGCCAATTGCCTGTCGTGGTAGTTGTATGTAGGCAATAAACCATAAATAATGAGTAAAACACCTGACAACGTGACAACTCCAAGAGTAAAAGCCCATTGTTTAACCGTTGAGCTGTGAATAATCGTTGTCCAAACCTTATTTTCCATTCCCTGTGTTACCTTCCATCTCTGCTGGCAGTGAAAAACTCACTTTAAACTCGTAATACTGCGCTTCTTTTTTAAGATCGTTGAGGCTGACTACTGCAACCTTCTCAACACCAAATAATTGGTGGATAAACTGTTCAACCTCTTCCACACGTAAACTTTGTCCAGTCATCATCCACCCTGTTCGCCCTACGGTCAGAGCGGTCAACCACGAATATTCGGGTAAATAGTCAGTTAGCCACTGGAAAAAAAATCTATAGGTTTCCATTTCATCCCGTACGCCTTCAATCTGCTGGCGTTGTCGGTAAGCTTGCTCCAGTTGATGTAATCCTTGCTGCTGCTGCGTGATCTGGTTAGATAATCGAGCTATCAGTGGTTGATAAAGCTTATGTAACGCCTCCAGTTCACGGAGATTTTTCTGGAGGGTATGAGTACTGACAACGATACCGACGATTAAGAGCATCAGGAGTAAAACACCGGTAGCCATAACACTGACGCTGCGCTGAGACAATTTTCTACGCCGCCATTCAAGTAAATTAACGCGACTCATAATTGGTCTGCCTTACGTAATGCGAGTCCCAAGGCCACTACTAAAGCAGGTTGCAAGGTTATTACTGACGGAAATTGCCTAATAGATCTAAGCAGACTAAAAGCATCGATATTCTCCTGATGAGTCTCATTCTGTGTCCCCGCATAAAAATAGGACTCGCTACGGGTAGAGATTGAGTGAATTACCGTTTCAATCGTTGGAAAATCTACCTTCAAGCACTGCCCATGGTAATAGGACTGCTGATGACAAGTTGCCCATAACCAAATCTCATGATCGTCAACGATTAGCGTACTGCTACCATAGGGATCAAGTAACGGATACAGAGCTGTTGAGGCGAGCTCTACTACGTCTACGTTTAGGCCAGCGTCCTTGAACAAATCACAATAATCCCTAAGCACTTTATTTCTGGTTACCGTGACACTGATTTGCGCTGATGTGTCCGGGCCTAGGCAATAGTCCCAAGTTAACTCGTGGACGTGAGAAAATAAACGTTCTACGGAAAGCTGAACAAAACGCTCCAACGGTAAGCCCCGTAATGCTGTGTCTGGTAGCGAAAGAGTCCGTAGTAAAACGCATTGCGCTGGGTAGCTAACGCGTAAAGAGTAGCGGTAAGGTAAGTAAGTTCGGAGCTTAACTAAAATTGAACGAAACTCTGGGGTAATGACTAATAGTCCCGTGGAGGTAAAAACCGGCTCGTCCAACGGGAAGACCCACCAACCCTGTAAACACCATTTATGTCGGTTGCCTTTTACGGCGACAATACTGACTTGGGCCGTATTAATATGAAGACCTATTTGCCATCCTTGGCTAAACATTTTCCCACCTCCCTGGGTCGATAAGATATTTTGACGTATCAAAGCAGCGTTGATGCCTTTATACTACGAGGCAATTGTTTATAAACTACCCAATACCGTTCGAGTGAGAGAGTTTAGGTGAAGTTCTTAAAGTATTTATTCATATTATTTATTTGCTGCATTTTTCTGGGAGTAGGCTCTATATATGGCTTATATAAATATATTGAACCTCAATTACCTGACGTAAATACCCTTAAAG
The DNA here is from genome assembly GCA_022318365.1 of Anthoptus insignis. Classification (NCBI taxonomy): domain Eukaryota; kingdom Metazoa; phylum Arthropoda; class Insecta; order Lepidoptera; family Hesperiidae; genus Anthoptus; species Anthoptus insignis. Next base: position 5,348 of record DWRH01000120.1, read on the forward strand.
ATGTCAAAATGCAGACGCCGATGCAGGTTTATAGCGCAGACGGTGAGTTGATTGCACAATTTGGTGAAAAACGCCGCATTCCTCTGACCTTGCAGCAAATGCCCCCAGACCTCATCCATGCATTTATCGCTACTGAAGACAGTCGCTTTTATGAACATCATGGTGTTGACCCAATAGGGATTTTTCGCGCAGCATCTATAGCATTATTCTCCGGTAGAGCGTCGCAGGGCGCGAGTACTATCACTCAGCAGCTCGCGCGTAATTTTTTCCTCTCACCCGAAAAAACGCTATTACGTAAAATTAGAGAAGCCTTCTTAGCTATCCGTATCGAACAACTTTTTAGCAAAGATCAGATCCTCGATCTTTACCTAAATAAAATTTATCTGGGCTCACGTGCTTACGGTGTTGGCGCTGCCGCACATGTCTATTTCGGTAAAGACATCAATGAGCTGAGCTTAAGCCAGATAGCAATGATTGCTGGATTGCCTAAAGCCCCTTCTACATTCAATCCGCTCTATTCACATACCCGCGCACTCGCACGACGTAATGTCGTATTAGGCAGGATGTTGGACCAAAAATATATCAGTCAGCAGCAATACGAACAGGCGATTAACGAACCGCTCATCTCACAATACCATGGCCCACAGGTTGCCTTTACGGCACCCTATATCAGTGAGATGGTTCGTCAAGAGATGGTCAAGCGCTATGGTGAAGATGCTTACAACGATGGCTATCAAGTCACTACCACGATCACACGGACGCTACAAGAAGGTGCTCAGCAAGCTGTAGTCAATAATGTCTTGAACTACGATATTCGCCACGGTTACCGTGGACCGACGAAAGTACTCTGGCACGAGGGACAATCTAGTTGGGATGATAAGAAGATTGACCAAACACTGGCAGGCTACCCAACTTACGGTCCCCTTATTCCCGCTGTCGTCCAGCAGGTTGATGGTAATGGAGCACAGGTGAGGTTAAAAAATGGTAGCATTCAGACCCTGTCGCTTGCCGGTGTGCGTTGGGCAAGACCGTTTAAAAATGATAATCTGCAAGGAGCAACGCCTCGTTCTGTCAGCCAGGTTATCGCAACAGGTCAGCTCATCTGGGTAAGAGCAGTAGGCCAAGAGTGGTGGTTAGCACAAGTTCCTCAGGTTAACTCGGCGTTGGTCTCGTTGGATTCACATAATGGGGCGATAAAAGCGCTTGTTGGCGGTTTTGACTTCTCGCAGAGTATGTTCAATCGTGCCACACAAGCGCTACGCCAAGTGGGCTCTAATATCAAACCTTTCCTCTACACCGCTGCAATGGATAAAGGCCTTACCTTAGCCACTATTTTAAACGATTTACCGATCTCGCGTTGGGATGCTGGAGCTGGCTCTGATTGGCGTCCTCATAATTCGCCGAACGTTTATGCTGGTCCCATGCGCCTTCGCCAGGGGCTTGGTCTGTCGAAAAATGTGGTGATGGTACGCGCGATGCGGGCTATGGGCGTTGATTATGCAGCCAAATATCTTTTACGTTTCGGTTTTCCTGAGCAAAATATCGTCCATACCGAATCGTTAGCCTTAGGCGCAGCTTCCTTTACCCCCATCCAAGTTGCGAGAGGGTATGCAATCCTCACTAATGGTGGTTTCCAAGTCGAACCTTGGCTAATTAGTAAGATTAGCGATCAACAAGGAAATGTATTGTTCCAAGAGAACCCTAAAGTTGCTTGCCCAGAGTGTAATTCCCCTACCCTCTTTGCGCACACGCCGGATATTGCGCGATTGGACGATACACAAACCGAGAATGTCGCGCATTCTGAGCATCCCATTTCGGATGGCGCGCCACAGACAGATATACAGACTGTTAATACGAATTCAAATACGGATCCCTATGCACCTCATGTGATCAGCACGCCGCTCTCCTTCTTAATTAAGAGTGCGATGAACTCGAATATCTTCGGTGAGCCTGGCTGGCAGGGAACCGGATGGCGCGCAGGACGTGATTTACAGCGTAACGATATTGGCGGTAAAACCGGAACCACGAATAGTTCAAGAGATGCATGGTTCTCCGGCTATGGTCCTGGCATCGCGACGTCGGTGTGGATTGGTTTTGACAACCCTAGCCACGCCTTAGGCCGTACCACAGCATCCGGGGCCATAGAAGACCAAGTTTCGGGTTATGAAGGTGGCGCTAAAAGCGCCCAACCAGCTTGGGATGACTACATGAAAATTGCGCTGCAGGGAGTGCCTTTACAGCCGTTAACACCACCAGAAGGGATCACCACAGTCACAATAGATAGAACAACGGGAAAACTCTCACACGGTGGCGGGAACAGCCGTCTTGAATACTTTATTACCGGAACTGAGCCGAAAGAGTATTCGATTCAGGAAACCAGCACTACCATAGATTCAGGCACAGGGAGCCAAGACCTATTTTAATTCTCGCCGTGGGCTGACGGATTAGCCCACGTTTTCGTTAGAAATCGAGTCCTGTGATCTTTTTACCAGCCACTCTCGGAGTAAAAACATCGCACTAATATTCCGTGCTTCTTGAAACTGTGGATGACTCAGCAGGTCTATTAGCTTTGCTACCGGCCACCGGTGAATAACCAAGGGTTCGGGCTCATCCCCTGTTAGCCATTCAGGATAGAGTCTCTCCGCGACGAGGATATGCATTCTGCTCGAAAAATAAGAGGGAGCCATGGTAACGTGACCAAGAGCTGTTAGTGTTTCAGCCCCCATCCCTACCTCTTCTTTTAATTCTCTTACCGCCGCTTGCTCGGGGGTTTCCCCCGCGTCAATCAAACCTTTAGGAAAGCCCAGCTCATAGCCTTCAATCCCTACCGCATACTCCTCAATCATCAAGACATTTTCGCCGTCCAGCGCAAGGATCATGACTGCTTCACGCCCTGCTGGTTTCATGCGTTCATAGACACGCTCAACACCATTACTAAAACGAAGCTGAACAGATTGAATAGTAAACAGCCTTGAGTTCGCGACTTCTGTAATACGCAAGATTTGCGGTTTTTTTAGCGCGGACATGGTTTACCTCGTAATGATGATCAGTGTGCCACTATTGAATCATAGCCAGCGAGAGGCAACCAGCCCAAATTTAAGTCTTTACTGGTATGATTGCTTTTAAAGGAATAATAATAAGATTATCCTGATTTATTATCTTGCTCCGCAAGACTAGATTGATGCAAGACTGCGCCAATTATTTAATTTATTGTTTTGCTTATATAGGTATCATTGTACTCGATTTCATTTATTGGCCATGAGGCCTACCACTTCTTTGCTCTGGGTAACGCATGAGTGTTTTTATTTTCTTACTGCTTGTTATTGTGTTCTGCATACTATTTGTTTGGACGAAAATACTGCTACCCAAAAAACAACTCCGTGCTCAACATCGCGAATTAAATACCCTCGACCAACGTCAGCTCACTGCAGAAGAAGTAAGACTTTGCCGTAGCTATCTAAAGCAACGACAACCAAAACCGATTGGGCTAATCGAACGCTTATTAGACAAAGTTAACTTACCGCGTAATGCTTACACCCTGCGTGATAAATCGGTGTATAAGCTCAATCATTCCATTACGCATTATAGCCTGTCGGCCAGTGTACCTGAACGTAATCGCTATTATCTCGATGCACTCGAGGTTCATTTACCGCCCAACGGCCAATCCTTTATTACCGCTGATAACACTATCGAGCTCGTCTATACCAACCAGTTGCCCCTAATTATTAGCCTCAATGGTCACCAATTATTGCACGATCTTGAGCATACTGGCCCGCAAACAAACCTGTCCGCGGTCACTGATACCTCTATTCGTAAAGAGACGAGTGAGCGAGTGACCATCCTTAACGTTCGTCGTCAAACTTATGAAGAGTACACATTAACCCACGCGAATAATATTAGTGAGGCACTAATACTTTGCTGCGCACTACTAATGATTTTTTGCAGCCTGCTGACACCGTTAAAAGTCATGCCGTGGATTTTACTCGCCAGCTTACTGATTATTTTACCCTGTTTGTGGATCATGTACCGCCGCCCTCCGCGTAGCCACTTACAAGAAGTTAGAACGATGCGAGGACTGCTTAAGCCTTGGGATCTATTTGGCGAGGCTAATCCAAAACAGCAAACCCTGTCCCTGGGGATCCTTGATCTACACTATCCCGAACACTGGTACCCTTATATTCAACAAGATATTGGTAAAGAGACGATCATTGAAGTTGATGGTCAAAACAGAGTCGTGCAACACGGTCCTTTACTCTCTCTTACTGAGGAAGTTAAAAAATTTCCTCTGCAAAATTGGCGCCATAATCTGACGTTAGCGGCCGGATCCTTACTTATACTCATTATGACTACCAGTTGGTTACCGACGGGCATCTCATTCAATATTGCATTCGCTCGACTACAAGGGGAGCAGCGCGTAACCGTAACTGATGTCAGACAGCTCACACAGCATAAATTACATGTGGGTGATGTGATTAATATTAAAGGTACAGGAAGATGTGTAGTGCCTCAGACTTACCAGAGTAATCGAACCTACGATTTCTTACCTTTCGACTGTTCTGCCATCTATTGGAATAAGCAACTATCTAATACCTTACCTTCCTCCCCCATCATTAAGCAGACGCAAGCATTACTGGCGACTACTTCGCAGCAGCTTGCACCGGAGAATGATTTAAAAGGTATTAACCCACAGCTTGCGTCGGCAATACAGAAATCGGGGATGATTTTACTGAATAATTTTTCCGATATTGTTTTAAAAACCGCCCAGCTCTGCTCCGCGGAAGAGGATTGTGTACGTTTAAAAAGTGCTTTAGTGAATCTTGAAAATGCGAAAGACTGGCCTGTGTTAGTCGACCAAGCAAAATCGGGGAAACTTAATGGATTGAATGTCCTGCTACGGCCAAATAGCGCTCAAAATTTATCGAATCTTGTCGACGCAGCAACGACAACTTTTATGAGTAATGAAACACGTAAAACAATAGAATCTCTCAGCCACCTGCCCAAGAATGGCTACCTCTTTATTAACGGTCAAGGTCAATTACTGGTCGATCAAGAGCAGCCAGAGACCTCTCTCTTCGATTTAGCGCCTGCGGCGCAATGGAGGGAGTTACAACGTATTTCCGAGCAACTATTGAATACCCCTTTTGCCCTGTCAGGGATTATCACTTCTTTACAACATGATAGACAAGGCACAGTGCATGTTATCGTCCACCAAGAGCCCAATACACACGCTTTGTGGCGTTATATAATGACCACGTTATTTTTGGCCTGTTTAGTTATCCTTGTGGTGGTCAACACGTTGTTGGGTATTCATCGCCTACGCTCTCACTTCTCACGTAATGCGCGTATTCAAGAAGACTACAAGACCTCGATAGCGAATGCCTCGCCGCTTCTCTTACGTCACTTTAAAGAATGATGGTTAAGGTTAAGTCTTACTGCTAAGCTTATGCTAGTTTGTCTCTAGGAGGCACACATGCAAACGACCCAGACACATTCTGCTCCCGATAAAGTTAGACTCGATAAATGGCTTTGGGCTGCGCGATTTTATAAGACGCGAGCCATCGCCAGAGAGATGATCGAGGGTGGCAAGGTTCAGTATAATGGCCAACGGAGTAAACCCAGTAAATGGGTGGAACCTGGCGCTCAGGTCCAAGTCAGACAGGGTAATGATCTGCGTACCGTCATCGTCGTATCTCTTAGCGAACATCGCCGTAGCGCACCCGAAGCTCAGCAACTCTATCAGGAAACTGCAGAGAGTATTACTAAGCGCGAATCGATCGCTCAGGCACGCAAAATGAACGCATTAACGATGCCGCATCCCGACCGTCGCCCTGATAAAAAAGAGCGCCGCGATTTAATTAAATTTAAGATAACGGGCGAATAATTACGCCCTAAAGAGAAAATAATGTCCGTCCAAGATCAACTTCACCGTTACTTATTTGCTGATATCGCCGTTCGTGGCGAATTGGTTAATGTCAGCCATACGCTACAAGCTATTTTTGAAGGTCATGACTACCCTTCTGCAGTAAAGAAATTGATGGCAGAGATGCTGGTCACGACAAGTTTAATGACGGCCACACTAAAATTTGAAGGCGATATTACTGTTCAACTACAAGGTGAAGGCCCCTTGGCTATGGCAGTAATCAATGGTAATGATAAACAAGAATTGCGCGGCGTTGCACGGGTTCGTGCCGAGATCGACGATAATGCTACCCTAGCGCAAATGCTCGGCCAAGGTTATTTGGTTATCACTATTACCCCGGCCAAAGGTGAGCGTTACCAAGGAATCGTCGCATTAGAAAAACCGACGTTTGCTGAATGTATTGAGGAGTATTTCTTACGCTCAGAACAGCTACCAACGCGGTTGATCATCCGAAATAATGCGCAAGGTGCGGCGGGTATCTTACTGCAAGTCTTGCCCAGCGAAGATAAAGATGGTGAGGCACTTACTCACCTAGCGACACTTGCCACGACGGTAACGGAAGAAGAACTTATTGATTTACCCGCTAACGATGTTTTATGGCGCTTGTTCCACCAAGAAGAAGTCACGGTCTACGATCCACAGCCGGTACAATTTAAATGTAGCTGTTCTCGTCAGCGCTGCGGCGAAGTTCTAAAAACCGTTTCGGTAGAAGAGAGCGACGCTATTTTAGCCGAAGATGGGAAAATTGATATGCACTGCGATTATTGCGGCAGCCACTATTTGTATGATACTGTAGACGTCGCCAATATTCGTAACGACGTACCGTTGAGTAATTCCTCAATCCACTAATGAGGCGTCAGGCGGGGTATATCGCCCCGCTTATTCTTAGCAGCCCGCCATTAATGTTTCCCTTTTTTAAGCAGTAATCTAACGCCGCTCACACTTTGCCCCCTCTCTACTTTTTCGCCTGACAATTCAGGGTACACTTTTCTGACATTGACACATTTTTATTAAGCCACTTTTTTTATCGAAGGAGTTGCGACTCATGTCAGCCACACCCCCGCTTCCCGATCTGAGTGTTATTGGGATCACTGGTTCTATCGAAATTATCCATAATCCCTCATACGAGCAGCTATTTAATGAAGAAACATCACCAGACCTTGAAGGTTTCGAGAAAGGTGTAGTCACCCAATCTGGTGCTGTCGCGGTCGATACCGGGATTTTTACAGGGAGGTCGCCGAAAGATAAATACATCGTCCGTGATGCCACTACCGAGCATACCGTATGGTGGAACGACACGAGTGCTGCCAAAAATGCTAACCAACCTCTCTCACCACAAACATGGGAACATTTGAAGGGGCTGTTATGCGAGCGGCTTTCAGGTAAACGATTATTTGTTGTTGATGCTTTCTGTGGGGCGAATCCTGAGACACGATTGAGTGTGAGATTCGTTACTGAAGTCGCTTGGCAAGCCCACTTCGTCACTAATATGTTCATTATCCCGAGCGCAGAAGAATTAGCCGTGTTTGAACCTAACTTTGTCGTACTGAATGGTTCAAAGTACCATAACCCATCATGGCGTGAGCAGGGGCTCAACTCGGAAAACTTTGTTGCTTTCAACCTTACTGAACGTATGCAGCTTATCGGCGGGACTTGGTACGGTGGAGAGATGAAGAAAGGTATGTTTTCGGTAATGAATTACCTGCTACCTCTACAGAATATCGCGTCTATGCACTGTTCTGCTAATGTCGGTAAGGAGGGAGATGTGGCCGTATTCTTCGGTCTATCCGGCACCGGGAAAACTACGCTCTCCACCGATCCCCTACGCCAATTAATCGGTGACGATGAACATGGCTGGGATGACGATGGGGTGTTCAACTTTGAGGGAGGGTGTTACGCAAAAACAATCAATCTCTCCGAAACCGCTGAACCAGAAATTTATAAAGCGATCCGTCGTAACGCGTTACTCGAAAATGTCGTCGTTAATCAAGATGGGAGTGTTGATTTCAACGATGACAGTAAGACCGAGAATACCCGAGTTTCTTATCCGATAAATCATATCGATAATATTGTCCGTCCTGTCTCAAAAGCAGGTCATGCTAAAAAAGTGATATTTTTAACGGCAGACGCTTTTGGTATTTTCCCTCCCGTATCGAGATTGACTCCCGAACAGACGCAATATCATTTCTTATCAGGTTTCACGGCAAAATTAGCGGGTACAGAGCGCGGTATTCAACAGCCAACACCGACCTTCTCCGCTTGTTTCGGGGCTGTGTTTTTAACGTTACATCCAACCCGTTATGCTGAAGTTTTAGTTAAACGGATGCAGGCAAGTGGCGCGAAAGCTTACTTAGTTAATACAGGGTGGAATGGACAAGGTAAACGTCTGTCGTTAAAAGATACGCGTAGGTTGATTAACGCCATTTTACATGACGAACTGGATCATGCTGAATGTCACACCCTGCCGCTGTTTAACTTACAGTTTCCCAAACATATTCAAGGTATTGATCCGACGATTCTTGATCCAAGATCGAGTTGGAGTAGTACTCTGGAATGGGAGTCGAAAGCAGAAGAGTTAGCAAAGCAATTTATCGACCACTTCGCGCCGTATACTGATACCGAAGCCGGTAAAGCTTTAGTCAGCGCTGGTCCGCGACTTCACGCATAATTATCCACTCACTCCCTTTTTTCCGGGAGTGAGTGTTGTGCTATACGCTCTCAGGTGCCGTAGGCTGTTTACTAGAAGGTAAAGGTAGCCATGCTCTGATCTTAAGACCACCCTTTTCACTCGTATCGAAACTTAATTCTCCCTGATGTGCATCGATAATTCTCTGTACTATCGCCAGCCCTAGTCCGGTACCACTGGTCGTTCTCGCGCTATCTCCTCTCACAAAGGGTTGGAGAAGATGGGCTATTTGGTCTTTATCGATACCTGGACCGTCGTCTTCGACTTGGAACCAAGCACGATCTAGCTCGCGCCCGCTGCTGACTCGGATCCAGCCATTACCATAACGCGCGGCATTCACCACCATATTCGCTACAGCCCGTTTAATTCCCAGAGGATTAATATCAAGCAATAGCTCGCTACTCATGACTTGATTATCGATTTCACGCTCGTAGCCGCTTTCCGCAGCCACGACTTCACCTAACACGGTATTAAGGTCAACCCGTTCTTTCTGGATCTCCTGGCCCGTGCGCAGGTAGTCAATAAACTGCTCGATGATAGCATTACACTCTTCAATATCTTTATTAATAGAATCGGCAAGATATTGTTCATCAGCGCCAATCATCTCGGTCGCTAAGCGAATTCGAGTTAAAGGGGTACGCAGATCGTGGCTTACACCGGCCATCAGTAAGGTTCGGTCATCAGCTAACTGCTTAACACCCGAGGCCATTTGATTGAAGGCGCGCGTTACCGAGCGAACTTCTGATGCACCATACTCTCTCAATGGAGGAGGAATTTGGCCTCTACCCACCTGTAACGCTGCATGCTCAAGCGCAACCAGTGGTCGGTTCTGCATACGAATGAATAACCATGCCCCGACGATGGCCAATAGCATAATCATCAAGGTATAGCGGAATAATGGAGAGAAATCGCCTTGATGAATTTCAGTCAGCGGTACCCTGACCCAGATATTCGGGGACAACCAGGTTTTTAACCACACCACTGGGGTTTTCTTATTTACTTCAACACGAACATCGGTCGGGCCACCTAATTGATGTGCCATCTGTTCGCTTAAAAACTTATAATGTTGCGCCCAGCGTAGACCGCTTTCTTCCGCGGCAGAATTGGTATAAAGCGAAATACCTAGCTCACGGTAGATTTCCCGCCTAAAGGCTGGAGGAACCTCAAGTTGTGTACCGTCTTCAAGCTGCAGCTTATCAGTCATGAGCATTCTCACCTCATAAGCGAGAACCTTATTAAACTGCTGCAAGCTAGGTAGAATTGCAAAATTGAGGACGACTAGATAGGTTGTCACCAAACTGACAAAAAGAAGTGAAACAATCAGTAGCAACATCCGCGCGAAAGAGCTGCGCGGAGAGAAGCGAAATTTCTTCATGCTTTACTGCCATCGGGAACAAAGACGTAGCCAAGGCCCCAAACCGTTTGAATATAACGGGGATGAGCTGGATCTTCTTCAACCATTCTTCTTAATCGTGAAATCTGTACATCGATAGAACGTTCCATTGCGCTGTACTCGCGGCCACGCGCTAAATTCATCAATTTATCACGAGAAAGCGGCTCGCGGGGATGGCTGACTAATGCCTTAAGTACCGCAAATTCACCACTGGTCAGTGGCATAGGTTCTTCTTCGCGAAACATCTCGCGGGTCCCTAAGTTAAGCTTAAACTTACCAAAAGTGATCACCGCCTCTTCCTGAGAAGGTGCACCAGGCAGTTCATTCGCTTGACGGCGTAAAACTGCTCGGATACGAGCCAATAGCTCGCGTGGATTAAACGGCTTAGGAATATAATCGTCAGCACCGATTTCTAACCCAACAATCCTATCTACCTCTTCACCCTTTGCCGTGACCATAATAATCGGCATCGGATTACTCTGGCTACGTAAGCGGCGGCAG
>DWRH01000121.1:0-11126 GCA_022318365.1 Anthoptus insignis
AAATGGATGAAGAAATATAACGAAAAAAAGTCAGCGGCAAATGCATTTCCAGATGTAGCACCTTATGACAAAGAGAGGTTTGATTTACAAAGCAAGAGTAACAAGGGAAAGAGACATTTAAAAAAAAGCCCTGGCCAGTCAAAAAGAGTAAAATATTTTTTTATATAGTAACTGCTATAAAGTACAGGAATTATGTAGGATTTTCTGCTAGTGGCTACTATAAGTGGACCACAAGAAAAATAAGCAGTAGAGAATCAGCAAATAAAGAGCTACTCGAAGCTATTCAAAAAATATATCAAGTTTCTAAATGTAGATATGGAGCTCCTAAAATTCATGCTGAATTGAAGGCTTTGGGTAAAAGTTGCAATTTGAAAACGGTGCAAAGTATTATGCAGAAAAATGACATCAGGGCTATACTGAAAAGAAAGTTTAAAATTAAAAAACAACAAACAGATAATAGAGCTGTAGCTCCCAATATACTAGATCAAAACTTTATTGTTGATCAACCAAATAAAGTATGGGATTACTTACATCAAAACCAAGGAGGGATGGCTATATTTGGCAGCAATAATTCTCACGTATGGTAGTTAATGAGTAGTGCAATAAATAAACAATTGGTTATGAACTCTTTATTAATGGCCATTAATAGGCGTAAACCTGTTAAAAATCTACTATTACATAGTGATCAAGGTTCACAATATACTGCGCAAGGGTATCAATATCTCTTAGCTGTAAAGAATATAGATGAGTAATAAAGGCTGTTGTTACGACAATTCTGTTGTGGAAAGCTTCTTCAGTTCTCTAAAAAGGGAGTTACCAATAGACACCTCTCGGCACTCTAAACAGCATATCAAAACTGCTATATTTGAATATATAGAAATTTTTTATAACAAACAACGTCACTATTAACTATTGCATTCCTGAGCATTTTGATTCATCATTCTCTTTGTGAAAAACATTCCAAATTCTTCTACTAGGTTTTGATATTACATATGTGTACATCCCCATCATGAATGCTATTTTCGGTAAAATCTCTTACAACGCTCAAAAGCAGAAAAACAAAAACTTGATTTTCTCAGCTAAATAGTGGACCATCAAAAGCACGCATAAATATCTACAATGAAAGAAAAAACTTTCACAATCATCGATGGCTATGGTTTTCTTTTCAGAGCTTACTATGTACTACCTCACTTAATTACCACAACAGGAATGCCAATAGGTGGTGTATATGGCTTTCTGAATATGGTTCTTAAGTACATTGCCCATTCGGACTACTTAACTATAGCACTTGATGCAGGGAAAAAGAATTTTAGGCACAATTTATATTCTGAATACAAAGCAAACAGAGTAACGCCTCCTGAGGATCTAACTCCACAGTTCACCATACTGAGGGAAGCGGTAGAAGCTTTTAACCTCAGCTATGAAGAGATTGAAGGTTATGAAGCAGATGATATAATCGCAACACTAGCTGCAAAATACGCCAACCACCAAGACTTTAAAGTGGTAGTCGTTTCATCAGATAAAGATTTGTTCCAGCTTTTGAATTACAACATTCTAATATTTGATCCTATTAAAAATATATACATAGATGAAAAACAAGTAATAGAAAAATTTGGTGTAAACTCACACAAGCTTCTTGATTTATTTTCTCTAACTGGTGATGCATCTGACAACATTCCAGGCGTTCCGGGAATAGGTCCGAAGACTGCAGCTAAATTACTGGATGAATTTGATTCATTGAATAATATTATAGAGAACATTGATAATATCGAGCAAACGAGGATTCGTAATATTCTTACCGAACATAAGGAAAAAGCACTAATTTCAAGAGAACTTTTATCACTATGCGAAAAAGTAGACCTTCAACATGATATTGCAAAATATGAAGTCCATTCTCCAAATATGGAGAAACTATTATCCTTTTTAAAGAAGTATGAATTCAATTCCTTAATAGGTAAAATGGAAAAGCTTTTTTCCTATAATGGGTCTAGCACAAAAGAGAAAATAGAATATAGTAGTGAAGAGTTAGAGAAATTTTTGGAGCATTGTAGATATGAAGGCAGAATTGCAATTCATTGCCACTTTGAAGACAACTTATTAAATAAAATTTCCTTATCTTATAGCGAAAGTAATATTTTTTATATAGAGCAAGACAGCATACAAGATGCACTCATTATAATTAACTCAACTTTACTCTCAAATGGGGCGCTTAAAATAATACATAACATTAAAGAAATCAGGAAAATCTTCCCTACAGTAGAGAAGATGCTAGATTCAGTTGATGATTTGATGATAATGTCGTATAGCTTGGATACAGGAAAACACGATCACAGTATTCCAAACATAGTTGCGCATAATTTGAGTGAAAATGCAGAAATTTTCTCGGCAAAAACTTTAATAGCAATTCATGAAAAGCTAAAGCAAAGGTTATTTCAGGAAAAATTGTTCACAATTTACGAGCGCTTCGATAAGCCACTTATGAAAGTAATATTTGATATGGAGAAAAATGGGATATTACTGAACATACAAAAATTACAGGAGCTGTCCGATAAATTTCAGCAGGTAATTGCCGTGCTTGAAGATGAGATATATAATTTGGCAGGAGAAAGATTTAATATTGCTTCGCCAAAACAATTAAGTGATGTTTTGTTTAACAAAATGGGGCTTAATAAAAAGAAAAAGTCAAAAAAATCTGGATCGTATAGCACCAATTATGAAGTTCTAGAGGCACTCGAAGAAGAAGGGGTAGAAATCGCAAGTAAAATCTTAAATTGGCGACATTTAAGTAAATTAAAAGGCACCTACACTGATGCATTAATAAAGCAAGTTGATCCACTTGATGGTAGAATACACACAAGCTTTTCAACGACTGCAACTGCAACTGGAAGGCTGAGCTCCAGCAATCCTAATTTACAGAATATTCCTATCAGAAGCGAAGAGGGAAATCTTATCAGACAAGCATTTATTGCGCCAAAAGGGCATAAGATAATTTCTGCTGACTATTCACAAATAGAGTTAAGACTCCTGGCACACGTTGCAAACGTTGCAGCATTTAAAGAAGCTTTTGCAAACGGACAAGATATTCATGAGATCACCGCTAGGCAAGTTTTTGGAGTGCAAGAAATAGATGAGCAATTAAGACGCAAAGCAAAATCCATCAATTTTGGAATTATATATGGCATTAGCCCATTTGGTCTTGCAAAGCGGCTTGGAATTACCATTGCGGAAGCTGCTGAATACATTAATTACTATTTTTCCTGTTACCCAGAAATAAAGGCCTATATGGAAAAAGCAGTGTCTATCGCAAGATTGCATGGTTATGTAGAAACTTTGTTTGGCAGGAGATGCTTTGTAAGAGACATAAACAATACAATTCCTTATATAAGACAATTTGCAGAAAGGGCAGCAATAAACGCACCACTGCAAGGAACCGCTGCTGATATAATAAAACGTGCGACAATTCAGCTTTTTGACCAATTGAAAGTAGGTAAAATAATCCTCCAGGTTCACGATGAACTACTGGTTGAAGTAGAAGACGAAAAGGTGCAAGAAACAGCAAAACTTATAAAAGATATAATGGAAAATGCAATAGAAATTTCTATACCACTTGAAGTAGAAATAAAAATTGGCGACAACTGGGCTCTTAATTATGACTTAAACATCGTGTATTCTAAGAGTATAAATCATTTGAACTAATACGAAAAATATGTTAGAATAAAACATAGCAAATGCAAATAGGTCAGCCATGACAGGCCCACAAGTAAAAAGTTCAAAACCTCCAAAGTTACCTACTCAGGTAACTAACGAAGATGAGAAAATTTTTGAAAAAGAGGAACATCAGGTAATCCATGATGCCTTTATACAATTGCTAAAAAACAAAGTACAACCTAAAGAATTAAAGGAAGATGACGAGGCAGTACTCGCTTTCATGCTAAGTCAGAATCAAATTATATTCAATAATGTCAAGCTAGAAGATGTAGAACCACTCAGTGAAGAGAATTTTTCTCAGTTTTTACTTTCCGTATTTGAGAAAATTAGAGAGAAAAAATTAGCTAATGAGGAGAATCTCAAGAATGGTAAAATAAAAGAAGTAGTAGATGACTGTGTAGCTGATATACGCGGTACAGAAGCTAAAGATTCATCCATAAAGTTTGTATTGGAAATGCTGCTGCTGCTAATTGGAGGGATCAAAATAGACCCGAAAAATATTTCTGGCTCCTTTATGGATGGGATGAAAGAAAAAATACCATTCTTAGGTAAAGACAAGAAAGAAGAGGATGAACCACCGCTCAGTGATGAAGAGATGGTAAAAACGTTCTTAAGTAAATCTTTACTTCCTATTACTCTTTTTGCTTTTTCAGCATTAATATTTGGCACTGGCCCAATTGCACTAGCAATTAGTGGTGGTCTCCTTGTATGGACTGAAGTAAGTACAATCAAAAGTCTTTTTTCAAATAACAAAAAAGGTACTTTGTATGACCCTAGCTCACAAGATAAAGATGATACAGAAAAGAGAGCAAAACTGAATGGAAAAATTCTCGAGGGCATTGATGATATTTTAAAAACCCCAGTTACAGGAGTTGAGAAAGGCACCCCTGTTCCTGAGCAAGTTACTTCGGTCGTTGAAAGAAATGAACCGCCTTTTCAAAATTGTTTTGAATAGAGGAATAACATTCACAAGTAAAATTTCATATTACCATTTTTTAATTTATGTATTATAATAAGCTTAATCTATAAGAAAAACAAAGTTGGAAAAGTTGGAAGAACTAAGCAAAAACTGGGTGATAAGAACGGGAAGATTTTTATCTTCATTGTTTTTTTTACTGTTGATTGCGCTGTCAATACGTAGTTTTTTATTCGAGCCATTTCATATACCTTCTGGTTCAATGAAAAGCACCCTACTTGAAGGGGATTACATTTTTACTAGTAAATATTCATACGGTTACAGTAAACACTCATTTCCATTTTCTCCAAACATTTTTAGCGGCAGGATTTTTTATACCCCTCCAAAGCGTGGCGACATAGTAGTTTTCAAACCCACAAGAAATGACAGCATCAGGTTTGTTAAGCGAGTAATAGGAACACCAGGTGACAAAGTGCAAATGATAGAGGGAGAATTATACCTAAATGATCAGAAAGTAGAGCGAAGGCAAATTGAAAGTTTTTTTGATTATGAGTCAAATCGTAACATACCAAGATATATAGAAACGCTTTTAAGTGGCAAGGAACATGAGATTTTGGTAGATGACATTTCTAATAAGCTATCATATAACACTCCGGTTTATTATGTACCTAACGATCAATTTTTCGTTATGGGAGACAATAGAAATAATTCTTTAGATAGCAGGTTTCCTGAAGTTGGTTTTGTACCAATGGAAAATATCATTGGGCGTGTAAGCATAGTTGGTTTATCATTTAAATTAGAAAAGGTCGATTGGTTACCATTTAATTTCAGGTTACCTGTTGCTTTGAGATTAAATAGGGTATTGCACAAGGTTGTGTAAGCTTTTTCTACCTATTTGTTAATTCACACAACTCTAAAGAAGAATTTTCTAACTCGGCGATAGTGTTGTTAATTTCATTCAAGTCATTGCCTTGTAAAGCTTTTTTTGCATTTTGTAATAGGTTTTTCAACTTTTGATCAGTGGAAAAGTTATTATTGTTTTCAACCAAGTGTATGAGTTTATTTCCATTAATTTTAGCGCCTGCAAGGGAACGAGCCTTCATATCTTCATCAAAGCTGTTTATTGACTGGTTAACCATATTTTGAATATCGGCTTCACTTAAGCCAAAACTTGAATTTACTTCAACTGTCTGCTCGATTCTGGTGGTTTTTTCTCTTGCAGTAACAGTCAATATTCCGTCAACGTTAACTGTAAATTCTATTTCAACTCTTGCAGAACCTGCAGGCAGTAGCGGTATACCTTTCAGTTCAAACTGCGCTAGAGATTTGTTATCCTCTATCATTTCACGTTCTCCCTGACAAACGTGAATTTTCATTGCTGTTTGCCCATCAACATAAGTTGTAAACTCTTTTATCTCTGAAACTGGTAGTGGCGTATTTCTTGGTATGATTTTTTCAACTATACCTCCCATAGTTTCTATGCCAAGTGATAAAGGTAGAACATCCAGGAGAATATTCCTATCTTTTGAGCTCGAAGTTAAATCATGAGCCTGCAGAGCTGCCCCAATGGCAACTGCTTTATCTGGATCCACGTCATTTAGTACTTTATTTCCAAAGAGTTTGACTAGTGAATTTTGAACCAATGGTGTTCTAGTTGCACCACCAACTAAAATTACTCCTTTTATATCATCAATTTTAAGATCTATATCGCTTATAGTACGAGTGACTATATTGATAGTCTTATTGACCAAAGAACTGATTGCCTGCTCGAATTCTTCTCTAGTAATTTCGCATTTAAATAATTCGCCGTTAATGTTGAATTTAAAAGTGCCTACAGTATTTTTGCTCAGATATTCCTTCACAGTACGTAATTCAACGAATGATAATAGCCCTGTCATGTAAGTAGCTGACACTGGAATCCAGTTCTTATTATATAACTTTCTGGTGTGTTCATTTGTAATCAAACTTTCTGGATCCCAGTGTCGGAGCACTGGGATGACACTAGAGCATTCTTTGTTTAAACCTACTTTTTCTCTATACTTATTGAGCACAATTAAGCTTAGCAAATGATCAAAATCATCACCGCCGAGTTTGGTGTCACCACCAACCGCAAGGACTTGAAACACTCCTTGGTGCAATTTCAATATCGAAATATCGAACGTTCCGCCACCAAGGTCATACACTGCATATATTCCACTGCTATTGTTCTTTTCAATGGAGTAAGAAAGCGCTGCAGCGGTTGGCTCGTTAACGAGGCGAAGAACTTCTATTCCAGCTAATTTTGCCGCATATTTAGTTGCGTTACGTGCTGAATCGTCAAAGTAAGCTGGCACAGTAATCACTGCTTTTTTTACTTCCAGTCCCTTAGACTTTTTTACCCTCTCACATAAAGCTTTTAATATCTCAGCAGAAATCTCAATAGGAGTAAGATACTTTTCCTCTGCGCATTTTATTCTAATAACTTTTTCGCTTTCATGATCTATTTCAAAATTGACGCCTTCTTTATTTAATTCTTCAACACTTTTACCCATTAAACGCTTTATTGAGTAGATTGCATTTTGACCGACATCGTAGCCAGTTTTCAATGTATTATTTTCATATGAAAGAGCAGAAGGCAGCAGTTCTCTTCCTTGTTTATCTTTAAATATCTCCACGTTGCCAGCTTTATTCACCATAGCAATCAAAGAATTGGTGGTGCCAAGGTCTATACCAAAAACTACTTCACTTGAATTTGGTTCAGAAATTTGAATTGGTTGCATTCTTTTTCACCTCCTCAAATGACTTATATAAATATTTCAATCTTAAGACTTGTGTAGCAGCTCCATCAAAATTCTTTACAGCAAAAGTGTTAATTAGGTTTTTAACGCAATCTTTTATTTTTTCATCAATTATCCTGCTTGCAAATTGTAGATCATCGCAGTCTAGTAAGTACTCTCTTATTTCCATTGATTCATTTAATATTTCAGAATTTGGATGATCCTTTGGGCTTCCCACACCAAAAAGATTCAACAAATGCTCAGCACGTTCTAGTGGTGACTTTAGCACTTGATAAGCTTTGTTGATATTTTCTATGTTTTTGGACTGTCTTTCATTTATATCAGTCTTGCTTAGCTCAATATATTTTTTCTCTAACTCATCAAAGCTGATATTGAAAGCTGGTTCAATTTCAAACAATGCAAAATAGTTGCTAGACATGAAAACTCTCTCCACAACCACATTTTCCTTTCTCATTAGGATTTTTGAAAACAAAACCCGATGAAAATTTTTCTTCTACATAATCCATTTCAGAGCCAAGAATAAACATGACGGATTTTGGGTCGATCAACACTTTAACTTTTTGGCCATCACTACAGTTTTCTTCAATTACCGACTCTAAAGGACGAGTATCATATGCATATTCAATATCATATTTTAAACCAGAACATCCTTTTTGCTTAATTAGCACTCTTATTCCTATTGCTTCTTCCGGTTTCTCAAGGTTAGTATGCTTCTTTTGGTCCAATAAATACCTTATCCTTTCTACTGCTTCCGCAGTTATAGTGATAAGTTTTTTATTCTTTTTTACAGTTTCACCTCCGCCTACTTCTTGATATTCACTCATGCTTCTTAATTCTTTTGCTTACTTTGATAATCATGAATAGCAGCCTTTATAGCATCTTCAGCAAGTACCGAACAGTGTATCTTCACTGGAGGTAAAGACAACTCTTCCACTATTTGAGTATTCTTTATCTGTGTAACGTCACTGATGGTTCTTCCCTTTATCATCTCTGTTAACAAGGAACTTGAAGCAATGGCAGAACCGCAGCCAAAAGTTTTAAATTTTGCATCTTCAATAACACCTTTGTCATTGACCTTTATCTGCAATTTCATTACATCACCGCACGATGGTGCACCAACTAGACCAGTGCCAACACTTGGATCATTTTTATCCAGAGAGCCAACATTCCTTGGATTTTCGTAATGATCTAAAATTTTCTCATTATAACTCATAAAATTACCTGTGAACCGCTATTCTACATTATAACATATTTAGGTTAAAAACTAAAGTAAAATACACTAGCAAACGGTATATTTTACTCACAGAATAACACAAAAGTGAGTGTATTTAACTTTACAAATACACTCAGTGCATGTCATTCTTTATATTGTAATTTTAAAAGGAGCATTCCCTTGAGTTTATTTGGTAATCTTTATAAAGGCCTGTTAAAAACTTCTTCTCGCTTTAGCGACGGAGTGAAAAGTATTTTCTCTGGCAAAAAAAAATTAGACCAGTCGCTTTTAGACGAGCTAGAAGAATTGCTAATTAGCATGGACATTGGTCATAAAACTTCTAAGTTGATTATCGATAGGCTCACAAGCATCAAGTTTGACAAGGAAGTTGAACATAATATTATCTCGCAGCAGTTAATGAACGAAATAGAAGCTATATTGAGCCCAGTTGTACAGCCGTTAATTTTAAATAAAAAACCACATATAATAATGGTATGCGGAGTAAACGGTAACGGTAAAACCACAACTATAGGTAAGCTTGCATATAAATATAAGGAAATGGGAAAATCCGTTATGCTTGTTGCATGCGATACATTTAGAGCGGCTGCTAGTGAGCAATTAAACATTTGGGCAGAACGTTCTGATTGCTTAATTGTTACTGGAGAGTACGGTAGCCACTCTGCAAGTGTGGCATACAGAGCTGTAAGTCAAGCTATAAAAGACAACGTTGATGTTGTTCTAATTGACACAGCAGGAAGGCTGCAAAATAATGTGAACCTTATGGAGGAGTTATCAAAAATATATAGAACGATAAAGAAATTGGATGACACTGCCCCTCATGATGTTATTTTAGTTCTTGATGCAACTACCGGCCAAAATGCTTATAGCCAATTAGAAGCATTTAGCAAAATGGTTAATGTTACCGGGCTAATCGTAACAAAGCTAGATGGCACTGCTAAGGGTGGAGTGGTAATTGGACTTGCAGAAGCTTATAAGATAAAGTTACATGCTATAGGAATTGGCGAAAATATAGAGGACTTAAGGGAGTTTACTAGCAAAGAATTTGCTGAAGCGTTATTTAATTGTAATTAAAAATTTCTCTTAATTCCCTTACGTGACCAAGCTTAATTATCTCAATATCGTGAGAAGAGTAATTACCATTTTTAGGCATAATTGCTTTTTTGAATCCTAACTTTTGTGCTTCTTTTAGTCTGAGATCAGCATGCGAGACATTCCTAATTTCTCCTGAAAGTGCAACTTCACCGCAGATTATTGAAGAAGTTGGCAGCGGTAAATTTACTACACTTGAAATAAGGGAAGCAGCAACAGCAAGATCAGCCGATGGTTCCTGTATTTTGAGTCCCCCTGCAATGTTTAGGTATACCTCTTTATCATGCAAAAACATTTTGCAACGAGCATTTAGCACTGCGATGATCATAGCCAATCTATTAATATCCCACCCAACTACTGCCCTTCTTGGGGTTGCCATATTAGTTCCTGCTATTAATGCTTGCACTTCCATTAAAATTGGTCTTGAACCTTCAATTCCTGCAAATACGGCGCTGCCAACTACTTCTCTGTCATGGGCCATCAGAAACAATGATGATGGGTTATCAACAGGCACAAGTCCTGCTTCAGACATCTCAAAAACACCAATTTCATTTGCAGGGCCAAATCTATTCTTAATAGTACGCAAAATGCGGTATTGATTGCTATTTTCACCTTCAAAATATAATACCGTATCCACCATATGCTCCAAAGTTTTAGGTCCAGCTATTTGTCCATCCTTAGTTATATGGCCAACTATTAAGAGGGAAATACCATATTGTTTCGCAAGAATGGTTAATTCATGTGCGCAAGTGCGGACCTGAGTTACAGTTCCTGGTGCTGATGTAATTCTGCTATCATACATTGTTTGTATAGAGTCAATTACTAAGAATTTAATACTTTTATTTTCCTTTATTGTTGCTACTACATCAGTTAAAGACACTGTAGATAAAAGCTTAATTTTAGGTTCATTTATCTTAAGACGCTTTGCTCTGAGACTCACTTGCTCTAAAGATTCCTCGCCAGATACATAAAGACATTCAAAAGAGGAAAGTTGCACAACATTAGCTGCAATTCTAAGCAAAAGGGTGGATTTCCCAATTCCAGGTTCGCCACCAATTAAAATGCTAGCACCTTGAACGATACCCCTACCAAAAACTCTATCTAATTCTTCTATTCCTGTTAAAAAACGACTTGGAGTGATAATTTCGCTACCCGATAACGTCTTTATTAAAATTGGTGCAGATATACTTCTTTTGCTCGTTTTTACTGCTATTTCCTCAACAACTGTATCCCAATTGTCACATGCAATACACTTCCCTACCCACCTGCCAGTGCTATGACCACAGGATTGACATACATATACAGTTTTCATCAAAGCCAAAATTATTTTGTTGTAATTGTAATAAAAATTAGCTGAATATGCGAAGTAAATCTATAGCTAACCCAAGAAAGGGTTCCCTAT
>DWRH01000122.1:0-15616 GCA_022318365.1 Anthoptus insignis
CACGTTCACGATCCTGCTGCCGCCACTGTTCGCGGGCATCAATTGAGGCTGGTCCCGCCGCAATCTCTTCAGCCGCAAATACCGGAATTGTTTGTAAGCTGAGTAACAGGGGAAGCAGACGTGATTGTCGTCCTGGTATCATAAGATGAAGTTGCATTCCATGCTCCTTGTATCACAGAAACGTAGTAACACACCCTGATACAAGGAGAGAACACGGTATTCTGGTGAAAATAGGTAAACTATAAATAAGGTAATTTTATTTTTCTAAATGTGAGTTTACGTAAATAAGTAAGATGATTTCAACTATTAAGTATGATTTATTTATTGCTCGTTTCTATTAACATATTTTTAAACAAAAAACCGCAATTCCATAGGAATTGCGGCTTCATTCTGTTTACACGCCCCCTTCCTGCGTAATCAGTAGCAGGAAGCAATCATATTACTGGCTCAGTGTTTCTACCCGGCTGAAACGTTTACCATCCGGGCTGACAGTACGGACTTGTACTGGCAAGATCACTGCCGTTTTTGCCATTGCATTATAGGTAACCCAGTTTTTCCCTGCATCAACACTGTATTCAACGGTTAAGCCTGGCAATGCTGTATTCACCTCCAGCTGCTTGTTCACTATCCGCGCACCTGGTACAGGCAGACGATACTGAATTCCGGTTTTATCCAGTTTTGCCAGTTCTCTCTGTCCTAACAGGTTAGCAAATCGCTGCCAGTCTTTACGCAGTGCTTCATGATCGACAAAATGAGTTTCCGCACTGTACTCTTTGCCTGCCTGATAGTCCTGCTCCCAGGCTGCCCGGTGCCAGGCACGTTCTGCTACGGTCATCAAACGCGGGAACATCATGTATTCCATCTGGTCATCGGTACGTACGGTTTCACTCCACAACTGAGCAGACAAGCCTGCAGCACCTGGCCATGGTTTGTCGGATTTACCGACAAAAGGTTTACCATCACGGTCAACAGACAGCTCGGCATTTTGAGGCAAGTTGTTCGGTACAAAACTAAACATCTTCCGCTCGTCGTTGAAACGAGTTCCCCAGTAGTAGCCACGTTCGAGTGGATTCACCTCATAAGGGAAATCCATATAGACGTAATCCGGGTTAGAAACAATGACTTCATAGCCTTTATTGGCAAAGTCATTAATGCTGTCAACGCCACCCCAGTAAAGGGTATCCCAGAAGTTGACCGCCACGCGCGGTGTCGCGAAGGCTTTTGCATCAGTAGCATGTTTCACACCATCCTGCCATGCCTGCATTTTCTCAATGCCATGGGCATTAACTTGCTTGCTGACCTCAACGGCGAAATAACTTGGCAGGTGCTCAAGATCTTCGATTTTGCCCTCTTTGACCATTTTCTGGCACACCTGTGAACGCGCCCAGGGTTTATCCTCTTTGCGCATATCATGCTGGCCTTTACCCGCTTCCGGATGGCGACTGTCGGTATAACCCGGCCCTAAGCGAATGTTTTTCGCTTCATCTCCACCAAAATGCCAGGCTTTCATTGGTTGACCCGCCGCCAGGTGCATCGCCTGAATTTCGCTGATGATTTTATCAGAGAAACGCAGCGATGATGGCAGGCAAGGATTGAGGTAACTGGTACGGTCATAAAGTTGCACAGAGGTGGTATTCGAACGATCGGTAGGGTCAACCAGACGGAACTCTTCTGCCTCAGCTTTTTTGCCTGCTTTCATTAAGCGGTCATAACGCGCTTCCATGGACAGCACTGCTGCACGCGCATGAGCAGGCATATCAATTTCTGGAATCACTTCGATACCACGCGCCGCAGCATATTTCACAATATCAATATAATCCTGACGAGTGAAATAACCGGTTCCGTTAGTGTTGGTGTCCGGCCCTGAACCCAATTGCGGTAATAAACAGTTCTTCTCAGTAGTATCATGGCAGCGCTTACTTCCGACCTGTGTCAATTCCGGCAAGCCAGGTATTTCAATACGCCAGCCTTCATCATCAGAAAGGTGGAAATGGAAAACGTTAAGTTTCCAGGCGGCGGCCTGATCGAGCATTTTCAGTACCGCGGCCTTACTGTGGAAATTACGCGCCACATCAAGGAAAACACCGCGATAAGCTAAACGTGGCGCATCGGTGGCTTTCAGTGTGGCAATTTTCAAACTGCCATCAGCCGGGATTAGCGAGAGGATAGACTGCAGACCATACAGTACGCCTTGCTGATCAAAACCAGTAACGCGCGCACCCTCTTTACCAATTTCGAGCTGATATCCGCCAGCAATAGCTACCTTTTTATCCACACCACTGGCATCAATACGGGTATCAATTTTATAACCTGCCGGGGTTTCTTTTACGCCCAGTAACGTGAAGCGTTCACGAATTGCGGCGGCTTTATCACCCGAGAGGCTCACCAGATTCAATGCCACGCCTTTGGACAAATCAGCATCAGCTGCAAATACCGCCACGTCCATTGGCGTAGGTACAATCTGTCCACGTAAGTCAGCGGCCGTCAGCGTACTGATATCACTGTTTTTATCAAAACGGCTGGTGGCGGTCATCAGCACATTTTTATCATCTGGTGTGCGTTTCCACTGGTCACCAAATGGCGCGACAAATGTGCTCAGATCTTCAGTATCCGTCACGGCGATCACTTTCGGCTGCGCTTTGGTTGAAGTGACGTACCAGCGTGGCATGACATCCGTCATGAACAACTGCCAGTACTCATTGACGATAGGAATATCGACACTCTCACCCGCCGCAAAACCTTTAAATTTCTCAGTAGGCTCAAGACGCGTTAAATCACCAACAATATGCACCATACGGAACTGATCACTTTCGACTTTCAGTGTCTGATGCACATTGGACATATAAATAGCCCAGTCTTTACTGGTGACTGCCGCGCCAGGGTTGGTCAGGGTAATCACCGCCCGGTTACAGGAGGCCCAGTCAGCCCCTAATGCCGCACAATTGACACCATGTTGCGCCGCATCATTGTCCGTCACTTTGTAATTCACACCAAACTGACTAATTTGATCAACCACTTTCTGACTGGCCTGTACAGAATAACTTCCCATCACTGACATCATCGAAAGTGCAATAAGACTTGCCCGGAATTTTTTCATTTTATCATCCTGTTGCTGAATTTATTTTTGCTCAATCTCTTTTTGAAGACGCTCGCAGCGTGCTTCAACGACGTCACCACCACCCATTTGCTCTGCATCCAGACAGCGCTGATAATCCAGCGACCGGATGCGCTCCTGTGGGGGGCGTGCTTCCTGAGTACAGGCACTGACCGTCAGTGCCACAACTGCCAAAGCGAACAGTTTATTCATGATTGCTTTCCTTTTATCTTCATCTGCTATAAGCCGCTGCCGGTACGGTTAAAAAATAGTGAAAGGGGCAATCACCATAAATTTCACGTCTTTTTCGTCCTGGAAGACATTGCCATATCCACCACCCCAGCTAGGGATATCGCTATGATTGTTGTAGCGTGTATAGTGCAATTTAAACAGCGTGCCTTTCGCTTTGCCCGACTGAACGGTGTAGAGTAAGTCCATGTTCCAGGCGGATTCTTTCAGGCGACGGTCTTGATCATACTGTGGCAGACTACTCGGCTTAGCATCCCATCCATAGGCATAAGAGGTGCCGACACTGAATCCTGGTAACGATAAGCTGGTCAGGTCATACATCACCCCGGCGAACAGCGATTTTTCGCCGTTGGCATTAAAGTCGGAACGTGAATCCCACCAGACATCAAGACGACCATTTGAAGAGGCATAACCCGGGGTCATACGTTGCAGGAAGTATCCCTGATTACCATTGGCTTTCACCCAGGTACCTTCCAGACGCCAGTCAAGTGGACCGGTGGTGTAACCCAGCGTTAATACCTGCAGCCACGCCAGTCCATCGTAGACATCATTACTGTTGTTCGCGCCACCGGTTTCTTTATCGGTAGCACCGTAAAATTGCCAGCTGGTTTTTAATTTATTACCCGCCAAAGGTACCGCCCAGGAGGCTTTGGCGAAATATTGATCCATATAACCGGCAGCCTGGCCAAACGCACCTTCCAGCACCAGGTCATTTTTGAAATCATACTTGCCACCGATAGAGTGCAGATAACTGATACCGCTTTTGCCATCCGCTTTACGGAAGTTGTACATATTGCGATACCACGGCGCTTTATACTGGTCACTCCACATGTAGGACATCGACAAGATACCTGCATCACCAAAATCGTGAACCAGACCGATTTCGGCACCACGGTAAGTCCCCGGTAAAAAGCTCCAGTGGGGTGCCATTAATGATTGTCCGACAGGCTGAAGGTAACCGGCACGCAGCCAGTAGTCATCGGCTTTAAACTTCAGTGCTGCTTTATAAATACTGGCGCCATTTCGATCACCAGTCCATTTTTCATCCCAGCGGGTTTTAGAATCACTGAATCCAATTTCATTTGGCGCCGCAGGCCCCTTATTTGACATTTCCAGCGCGCCAAATACCGCAAGGTCAAGACCAACAAAATCAGCTGCATAACCCGAAGAAAAATCAAGGTTACCGTTAAAAGTGGAGTGATGTAAGTTTTGCTGATATTCACCATAATGCTTACTGTCAGGTGTTAACTCTTTGCGATCACGCTGACGTTGCCAATAGTAGAGACCTGCATTAAGTGTTGAATCTTCGATAAATCCAGCGGCCTGTGCTTGTGGTACCGACCAGCCTGCCAGCAGCGAAGATAACCCGGCAATCGCCACGGCTAATGTTTTTTTTGTTGTGATAATTGCGCCCATGGAAGCTTCCTTAGCTCAGAGAAAATAAAAACACTGTTTACTGGAAACAGTATTTAAAAAAACATCACCCCAAGGGGAGTGATAAAAATCATATTTTTCGCATCGCGAATTATCAATAGATATTAAAAACTAAACGTCTAAAGTATGATCGTGCTCTCATAATTTCACGATGAAAAATAACAAAGCTGAATTTCAGAAAAAAAACAGACAAAACAAGAAAATTATGCGTGTTTAATCTTATCAATAAGAGAAGATGGTGCGGAGTGAATGGCTATTTATGTTATAGCGTGATAACCATTTACTTTGAAGATGATTTTTGATTAAAAAAAAGAAAACGACATAAAAATCATTAATTTTTTTAATTAAAAAGAAGGCTAACCCCTTTCACAGAGATCGCAGAATGTGAAGTGGTAGCTGATAAGAGAGTGAAATAAGCAGCAGAATGTGGCAGGGAAAATGTCAGGGGCTGCTTTGACTGCCCCTGACAACAAGAGGAGATTATTGCGCGTTCTTTTCCCAGGTGTCGCGTAATCCTACTGTGCGATTAAACACCAGGTTTTCTGCTGTAGAATAGCGGCTGTCGGCACAGAAATACCCTTCACGCTCAAACTGATAAGATTGAGATATTGCCGCATCCGCCAGCCCGGGCTCAACAACACCATGACGAATAACCAGCGAGTCGGGGTTAATCGTTGTAAGGAAGTCGTCTGCCGCAGCCGGGTTAGCAACGCTGAATAAGCGATCATACAGACGAAATTCGGCAGCTCTGGCATGGGGTACTGATACCCAGTGAATAACCCCTTTGACCTTACGTCCGTCAGCGGGATCGCGACTGAGCGTTTCAGGATCACAACGACAAATCAACTGAGTGATATTGCCTTGTGCATCTTTTTCCACTCGTTCAGCTTTGATCACATAAGCGTTACGCAGCCGTACCTCTTTGCCGGTGACCAGACGCTTATAATGCTTATTTGCTTCTTCACGAAAATCAGCCCGATCAATATAGACTTCACGACTGAACGGTACCTGACGTGTGCCCATTTCAGGACGATTAGGATGCATTGGCATAGTCAGCATCTCTTCGTATCCTTCCGGTAAGTTCTCAATCAATACTTTGATCGGATCCAGTACTGCCATGGCACGCGGGGCATTTTCATTCAAATCATCACGGATACAGGACTCCAGAGAGGCCATCTCCACGATATTATCCTGCCGCGTGACACCGATACGACGACAGAAATCACGTATGGATGCAGCACTGTAACCACGACGACGTAACCCTGATACGGTCAGCATTCGTGGATCATCCCAGCCTTCGACAATCTTCTCACTGACCAGCTGCGTCAGTTTACGTTTCGACATAACAGCATACTCAAGATTGAGCCTTGAGAACTCATACTGACGAGGATGCGCATCAATAGTGATGTTATCCAGGACCCAGTCATACAGACGACGGTTATCCTGAAACTCCAGAGTACAAAGCGAATGAGTGATACCTTCCAGCGCATCGGAAATGCAGTGAGTGAAATCATACATCGGATAGATGCACCACTGATTCCCCGTCTGATGGTGTTCGGCAAATTTTATCCGATACAGTACCGGGTCACGCATGACGATAAAGTTCGAGGCCATATCGATTTTTGCTCTGAGACAAGCCGTTCCCTCAGCAAACTCACCGTTGCGCATCTTTTCAAACAGGGCCAGATTCTCTTCAATACTGCGATCTCGCCATGGGCTGTTTTTGCCAGGCGACGTCAGAGTACCCCGATATTCGCGGATCTGCTCAGGCGTCAGCTCATCAACGTAGGCCAGCCCTTTACCGATCAGCTCTACTGCATAGCGATAGAGTTGGTCAAAATAGTCTGAAGAGTAATGAATTTCACCGCTCCAGTGAAAACCGAGCCACTGCACATCCTGTTTAATCGACTCAACAAATTCCAGGTCCTCTTTTACCGGATTCGTGTCATCAAAACGCAGATTACACTGACCACGATAATCTTCAGCAATGCCAAAGTTCAGACAGATGGATTTCGCATGCCCGATATGCAGATAACCATTCGGTTCGGGGGGAAAGCGGGTATGCACTGTCTTGTGTTTACCATCAGCCAGATCATCGTCGATGATTTGACGGATGAAATTCGTTGGGCGGGCCTCTGCCTCACTCATCTTCTATTTCCTCAGGAGTATGTTGCGTCGTCTTCGGTGATGTAACGGAGTATGATCCATAAAGCGCAGAGTAGAAACAACCGTTTGTTAGAGAATAAGCATAAAAAAAAGGGTGGGATATTCCCCACCCTTATACTTTATGGTTTTAGCGCAGTGTCACTGCTCAGCTTTTAATGGTAAACAGCGTGCTCTCTCCGGCAACCACAGTATCGCCAGCCAGCAGTGTAATACCAGCATAATCATCGATATTGCTGACCACTACCGGGCTTATCATAGAGCGGGCATTCGCCTGTAACCAGGGGAGATCCATGCGCAAAATCGGTTCCCCGGCGCTCACTTCCGCACCTTCTTCAACAAGACGCGTAAAGCCTTTGCCATCGAGTGCAACAGTATCAAGCCCCATGTGAACCACCACTTCAACACCTTTACTGGTTTCCATACAGAATGCATGATTGGTGTTGAAGATTTTTACTACGGTACCGGCAGCCGGTGCGACAACAACATCACCCGTTGGCTCAATTGCCAGACCATCGCCTACCGCTTTACTGGCAAATGCTTCATCAGGCACCTGCTCCAGGGCAACGATTTTACCGGTCACCGGTGCCAGTAAAGTGGCTACTACCGCATCACTTTTTTTCGCAACTACAGGCGCCGGAGCAGCTGGTGCCGGGGCAACGTTTGCGCTCCCGGTGGCCAGTGCCGGAACCGTACCTTTAGCAATCACGTTTTTCATTGCTGCGGCAATAGATTCAGCTTTAGCACCGACAATAACCTGTACGGTTTGTTTATTCAGACGCACTACACCGGATGCACCTAAACGCTTACAGGCGGCATCATTTACCAGGGCTGAATCTTTGACTGACAAACGCAGACGTGTGATACAGGCATCAATGATAGTCAGGTTATCCGAACCACCGACAGCAGCAGTAAATTGCTCGCCAAGGGTGTTCAGCCCCTCTTCGGTATTACTGTTGGCTTCAGGGCCTTCAGCAAGTTCACTGGCATCTTCACGGCCTGGTGTTTTCAAATTAAACAGACGAATTACGGCACTGAACAACACAAAGTAAACCGCAAAGGCAATTGCACCCATGACCAGCAACATCCAGACGTTACGGCTGGCCGCTGGCAGGTTATACATCAACGCATAGTCAATGGCACCCGCGGAGAAAGAGAAGCCGGCATGGATATTCAGCAAGGTCGCAACGTAAAGGCTAATTCCTGTCAGTATGGCGTGAATCGCATACAGCATAGGAGCAAGGAACATGAACAGGAACTCAAGCGGCTCTGTTACCCCAGTCAGGAATGCAGTCACCGCAACAGACAGCAACATGCCACCAACCATCGGACGGCGTGCTTTAGGTGCCGCAAGATACATGGCAAGGGCCGCACCCGGCAAACCGAACATCATGATCGGGAAGAAGCCCGACATAAACATTCCCGCAGTAGTATCACCTGCATAGAAGCGATTGATATCACCATGGAAAACAGCGCCTGCTGCATTAGTAAATTCACCAATCTGGAACCAGGCAATAGTGTTAAGCACCTGATGCAATCCAGTTGGAATCAACAGACGGTTAACCAGACCAAATATACCTGCACCTAAAGCGCCTTCAGCCACAATCCACTCACCACCGGCGTGGATAGCAGACTGTACCGGTGGCCAGACGTAACCGAAAATGGCGGCCAGAACCAGACAGAAGAAGCCGGTAGCGATCGGTACGAAACGCTTACCACCGAAGAAGCTGAGGAAATCGGGTAATTTGATATCAGACCAGCGGTTATAAGTTGCACCAGCCACTAATCCGGTGATGATACCAGCCAGTACGCCCATGTTAATTTTCGGATCAATGGTGATCATCGCTTTGGTCATGATGAAATAACCCACTGCACCCGCCAGCGCTGCAGCGCCTGCATTATCTTTTGACCAGGTAGACGCCACACCTATAGCAAAAATCAGTGCCAGATTATCAAATATGGCACCACCACCCTGGGCAATAAACGCCATATCCAACAAGTCTGGCTGACCGAAACGCAACATCAGTGCGGCAACTGGTAACACCGCTATGGGTAGCTGCAGTGAGCGCCCCAGTCTTTGAAAAAATCCGAGTATATTCACCTTTTCCCCCTAATTAGCCCTATCGAGGCGCAGATAACTGCTTATTGATTTACCGCAACCTGTCAAATTCATAGCCACAGTATAGCGATAGCATCATATTGTAAAAAAAAATTAATTCGCTTCGCAAATTAATTCGTTATAAATGTGATGCCCGTCACCAAATATAACTATAATATTGGTCTCAGACTGGCTATTGCTGTCAACTTATTTTATCATTAAAAATAACAAGGTGTACTATCATTCAGTACGGTGTTGAGTTACCAGGCTTTGATACTTCACTGTTTATTACCGGATGTTAGTGTTCGCTTTCCTTTTATTCTTTATGAGGTGATACATGAGACTGATTCCTCTGGCAACAGCTTCACAGGTAGGAAAATGGGCCGCCCGGCATATCGTCGCGCGCATTAACGCGTTCGCCCCTACCGCAGAACGTCCGTTTGTTCTGGGTTTACCTACCGGTGGTACACCACTGGAAGCCTACAAGAATCTGATTGAGATGCACAAAGCAGGCCAGGTTAGTTTCAAACACGTGGTCACATTCAATATGGATGAATACATTGGCCTGCCAAAAGAACATCCTGAGAGCTATCACAGCTTTATGCATCGTAATTTTTTCGACCACATTGATATCGCTGCCGAAAACATTAATTTGTTAGATGGCAATGCGCCTGATGTCGATGCCGAGTGCCGTCGTTACGAAGAGAAAATTCGTTCCTATGGTAAAATTAATTTGTTCATGGGCGGCGTTGGTAACGACGGTCATATTGCATTTAATGAACCGGCCTCTTCACTGGCCTCACGTACTCGTATCAAAACCCTGACGCATGACACCCGGATTGCCAATTCACGCTTTTTCAATGGCGATGTTAATCAGGTACCTAAATACGCACTGACAGTCGGCGTTGGCACTCTGCTTGATGCAGAAGAAGTGATGATTTTGGTCACAGGACATGTCAAAGCACAGGCTCTACAGGCTGCGGTAGAGGGTAACGTTAACCATATGTGGACAATAAGCTGCCTGCAGTTACACCCGAAGTCGGTGATCGTCTGTGATGAGCCTTCCACTATGGAGCTGAAAGTCAAAACGGTAAAATACTTCCGCGAGATGGAAGTGAACAATATCAGGGATCTGTAAACTATCACTATCAGGAGTGGCAGACGACGGTGGTGAGTCCTCCTCCGTCTCGGTGCCGGGAGAATAAGAATGTATGCTTTAGTTAATGGCCGCGTTTATACCGGTCACGAAGTACTGGATAATCATGCTGTGGTCATCAATGATGGCCTGATTGAATGTGTCTGTCAGGTTGAAGATCTTACTGCGGATATCACCAGACGAGATGCCAAAGGTGCCCTGATCGCTCCCGGCTTTATCGATTTACAGCTCAACGGCTGTGGTGGCGTGCAGTTTAATGATGATCTTGCGGCCATCAGTGTCGACACACTAAACATCATGCAAAAAGCCAATGAAAAATCAGGCTGTACCAGCTTTTTACCAACACTGATTACCAGCACAGATGAATTGATGAAACGTGCGGTTGAAGTCATGCGAGCCTGGCTGGCACAAAACACGAATCAGGCGCTGGGGTTGCACCTTGAAGGCCCATGGCTGAACCCGCTGAAAAAGGGAACACATAACCCGGCACTGATTCGTAAGCCGACCGGGGAAATGGTCGATTTCCTCTGCGCTAATGCCGATGTAGTGACTAAAATAACCCTCGCGCCAGAGATGGTTGATTCTGCCATTATTCGCAAACTGAGAAATGCGGGTATCGTTGTTTCCGCCGGGCACTCCCATGCCAGCTACCAGGAAGCGCGTCAGGGAATCAATGCCGGGGTCAATTTTGCCACTCACCTCTACAATGCCATGCCAGAATTAGTTGGACGCGAACCGGGATTGATTGGGGCGATTTTTGATACACCTGACCTCTACTGTGGTGTGATTGTCGATGGATTACATGTGCACTATGCCAATGTTCGTAATGCCAAACAGATCAAAAAAGATAAGCTGGTACTGATTACCGATGCCACCGCGCCGGCAGGTGCGAACATTGACCAGTTCATTTTTGCTGGTAAAACAATATACTATCGCAACGGTCTTTGTGTAGATGAGAACGGCACATTAAGTGGTTCTGCACTCACCATGATCGAAGCGGTAGCGAACAGCGTCGAACATGCAGGGATCGCACTGGATGAAGCGTTGCGTATGGCAACACTTTACCCCGCACGCGCAATGGGATACGAAAACATTTTAGGGACTATTGAAGCCGGAAAAGTCGCTAATCTGACGGTTTTCACCCGTGACTATAATATTATTTCGACCATCGTTAACGGCAACGAGGTCTTCAGCGGATAGAAATTCACATGATCACTGGCGGTCAGACTCAAATAGGAAATGTCGATCTTGTCAAACAGCTTAACGGTGCTGCCGTATACCGGCTGATTGATCAGCAAGGCCCGATATCACGTATACAAATTGCTGAATACAGTCATCTGGCTCCGGCCAGTGTCACCAAGATCACCCGCCAGTTGATCGAGCGTGGTTTAATCAAAGAGGTTGAACAGCAGGCATCCACAGGCGGACGCAGGGCTATCTCTATCGTCACCGAAACACGCGCATTCAATGCGGTGTGTATACGTCTTGGACGTAATGATATTACGATCAATCTCTTTGACCTCAATGCTAAATCTCTGGCTCAGGAAGACTACCAGCTTCCTGAGCGTACCCAGGAAGGCATTGAAAAGGCACTTTTCAGTGCCATTACCCATTTCCTCGAAAAAAACCAGCGTAAAATCCATGAGTTAATTGCTCTTTCGGTCATTTTACCCGGGCTGGTTGATCCGGAAAAAGGCATTGTTTACTACATGCCACATATTGAAGCCCAACACTGGACACTGGTAGAAAATTTAACCCGCCACTTCAATATCACCAGCTTTGTCGGCCATGATATCCGTAGTCTTGCACTGGCTGAGCACTACTTTGGTGCATCTCAGGATGCAACCGATTCTGTACTGGTGCGTGTTCACCGCGGTACCGGGGCCGGAATTATTGCTAACGGGGCTATTTTTATGGGCAATAAAGGCAACGTCGGTGAACTCGGGCATATTCAGGTTGAGCCTCTGGGTGAACGTTGCCACTGTGGTAATTTTGGCTGTCTGGAAACCATTGCCGCGAACAGTGCCATAGAAAATCGGGTCAAATATCTGCTGGAAAAAAATTACCAAAGTAGCCTCACCGCAGAAAACTGTACTATCGGTCAAATTTGCAAAGCAGCAAATCATGGCGACCCACTGGCAATTGAAGTGATTGAGCATGTTGGCCGTCACCTTGGTAAAGCCATCGCCATCACCATCAATTTGATCAACCCGGAAAAAATTGTTATCGCTGGTGAAATTACTGAAGCAGACAAAATTCTGCTACCGGCG
This sequence comes from Anthoptus insignis, assembly GCA_022318365.1. Taxonomy (NCBI): domain Eukaryota; kingdom Metazoa; phylum Arthropoda; class Insecta; order Lepidoptera; family Hesperiidae; genus Anthoptus; species Anthoptus insignis. The sequence continues at coordinate 12,465 of DWRH01000122.1, forward strand.
ATACAAGGTTGTATTAATACCCAGGCCCTGAAGGACTTCCGCACTAATCTTCCCGTGGTTCGTTCAGAAATTGATCACCGTTCAGCGATTGGTGCTTTTGCCCTGGTAAAACGCGCTATGCTTAATGGCATTTTATTACAGCACCTGCTGGAAGGCTAAACGCTAAACACACGGATTCTGAACCATGGCAATCAAAAACGTTATTTGTGATATTGATGGCGTGTTAATGCACGACAATACTCCGGTTCCCGGCGCGAGAGAATTTCTGCAGCGTATTCTTAATCAAGAGATGCCACTGGTGATCCTCACCAATTATCCCTCTCAGACGGCCCAGGATTTGGCAAACCGCTTCTCTTCTGCCGGCATTACACTACCTGACAGTGTTTTTTATACCTCTGCGATGGCGACGGCTGATTTTCTGCGTCGTCAGGAAGGGAAAAAAGCCTACGTTGTCGGCGAAGGTGCATTAATACATGAGCTGTACAAAGCGGGTTTCACCATTACTGATATTAATCCTGATTTTGTCATTGTGGGTGAAACACGCTCTTATAATTGGGAAATGATGCATAAAGCAGCCTATTTCGTTGCCAATGGCGCACGTTTCATTGCCACTAATCCTGATACTCACGCTCGTGGCTTTGCTCCCGCCTGCGGCGCGTTATGTGCAGGCATTGAAAAAATCTCCGGACGAACCCCCTTCTATGTCGGGAAACCCAGCCCATGGATAATCCGTGCCGCCCTGAATAAAATGCAGGCACACTCGGAAGAGACCGTTATCATCGGTGATAATTTACGTACCGATATCCTCGCCGGTTTTCAGGCCGGGCTGGAAACCATCCTGGTTCTCAGTGGTGTCTCTTCTCTGGATGATATAGACGCCATGCCTTTCAGACCCTGCTGGGTTTATCCTTCGGTGGCAGAAATTGACATCTTTTGATCTGCTAATGCCCGGGGCTTTCTCCGGGCATTTTTTATCCACTTTGGTGGATTAATTGCATTTTCATCAAAAAAACAATCAAATAATTATCGAATCAATAAGCATATAACCAAACCAGATCACTATTTCCCATAAAAATGCTAAAATACTTGCACAAACGCGCTATATGACGCATTTTCTTCTTTATCGGCGATATAAATCGCCCTCTATCATCTGCATCATCACCATGACAAGCAGGGTGATGAGTAAAAAGGAGTCTGTATTATGTGTTCGATTTTCGGCGTGCTGGATTTAAAAACTGACCCAGCTGAATTACGTAAAAAAGCACTGGAATTATCTCGCCTGATGCGTCACCGTGGCCCGGACTGGTCCGGTATTTATGCCAATGATCACGCTATTCTGGCGCATGAGCGTCTTTCCATCGTTGACGTCAACTGTGGAGCCCAGCCGTTATACAACGCTGCACATACCCATGTACTCGCAGTCAATGGCGAAATTTATAACCATCAGGCACTGCGTGAGCAACTGGGTGATCGTTATCAGTTTCAGACCGGTTCGGACTGTGAAGTGATCCTGGCACTGTATCAGGAAAAAGGTGTCGATTTCCTTGATGACCTGCAGGGCATGTTCGCCTTTATTCTCTACGACAGTGAAAAAAACACCTATCTTATTGGTCGTGATCATATTGGCATCATCCCGCTGTATATGGGTAATGATGAACATGGCAACCTCTATGTCGCCTCAGAGATGAAAGCACTGACACCCGTATGTTGCTCAATTAAAGAATTCCCACCAGGATGTTATCTCTCCAGTACCGATGGCGAGATACATCAATACTGGCAGCGTGACTGGTTCAGCTATGACGCTGTAGCCGACAACACCACCGATTCTGCCGTACTGAAAGAAGCGCTGGAAGAATCAGTTAAAAGCCATCTGATGTCTGATGTTCCTTATGGTGTGCTGCTTTCTGGCGGTCTGGACTCATCAATTATTTCAGCGATTACCAAGAAATACGCGGCTAAACGCGTTGAAGATCACGATAAAAGTGAAGCCTGGTGGCCTCAGTTGCATTCCTTTGCTGTCGGTCTGGAAGGCTCTCCTGACTTGAAAGCAGCCAAGGCAGTCGCTGACCACCTTGGTACGGTGCATCATGAAATTCACTTTACCGTTCAGGAAGGTCTGGATGCGATTCGTGATGTGATTTACCACATAGAAACCTATGATGTGACCACTATCAGAGCATCGACACCGATGTATCTGATGTCACGGAAAATCAAAGCGATGGGTATCAAGATGGTACTTTCCGGTGAAGGTGCCGATGAGGTGTTTGGTGGCTACCTCTATTTTCACAAAGCACCAAACGCGCGTGAATTTCACGAAGAGAACGTGCGTAAATTGCAAGCTCTTCACATGTTTGACTGTGCCCGTGCGAACAAAGCGATGTCAGCCTGGGGTGTTGAAGCCCGCGTGCCTTTCCTGGATAAAAAATTCCTTGATGTGGCAATGCGCATCAATCCTGCCGATAAAATGTGCGGTTCTAACGGTAAGATGGAGAAATACATTCTGCGCGAATGCTTCACAGAAGAGTTACCCGAAAGCGTGGTATGGCGCCAGAAAGAACAATTCTCTGATGGTGTAGGCTACAGCTGGATCGATACCCTGAAAGAGGTTGCCGCTGAACAGATCAGCGATCAGCAGCTGGAAACGGCACATTTCCGTTTCCCTTACAACACACCTACGTCGAAAGAGGCCTATCTGTACCGGGAGATATTTGCTGAACTATTCCCGGTTGCCAGTGCCGCTGAATGTGTTCCGGGTGGACCTTCTGTCGCCTGCTCATCGGCAAAAGCAATTGAGTGGGATGAAGCATTCAAAACAATGGATGATCCATCAGGTCGTGCTGTAGGCGTCCATCAGGCAGCCTATTAATCATCAGGAATTCCCTGAGCACGTAAAACGGACCTACGGGTCCGTTTTTTTATTTATCAGCCAATAAGTGATGATTTATTCACCATGCTGGTTACAACCCAAACAAACAGTCAGTTTGGTGAGGAAAACGGTGAAAAAATTGTTGACGCTTCCTGACCAACTCCGCATAATGCGCCCCGCAATGCCGTTCATGATGGCAAATTAAGTAAGGCTACGTAGCTCAGCTGGTTAGAGCACAGCACTCATAATGCTGGGGTCACAGGTTCGATTCCCGTCGTAGCCACCA
>DWRH01000123.1:0-15571 GCA_022318365.1 Anthoptus insignis
TGATGCGCGATAAGCTGATTAACCATGCAATTCGTCAAGCCTATCAAGCGCATAGTGACTCACAGCAAACGCCTGCGTATGTGCTCTTTCTCACGGTGGACCCTCATCAAGTTGATGTGAATGTGCATCCTGCAAAACACGAAGTACGTTTTCATCAGTCAAGGCTAGTGCATGACTTTATTTATCAAGGGATCACTAGCGCGTTGATGCCGGATGAACAGGGCTTAGCGTTAGAAGAGCGTCAGCCTGCGCCATTATCGCAGCCCGTCATTACGGAGAATCGAAGCTCGGCCGGGAAAAATACGTTCGCGCAACCGAGTCAATCGCCTACGGGACAGCGTAATTATTCGCCAGAGCCTTATCGCAAGAAAGAGTCCGAGGTTTATCAGCGTTTAGTCAGTACCACGCCTAGAGTAGGGGAGGAAGCTGTCGAGCCCCTCAAGGCAGAATATATCGAGCCTTTAGCGGCACACACGCAAGGTTTCGGGCGAGTCCTAACGGTCTGTGAGAAACGCTTTGCGCTACTCGAGCGCTCGGCCGGTTTAGCTTTGCTGTCTTTAGTCAAGGCAGCGAGTTTGGTGTTGGCAAAGCAACTTAACCCGCTAACCGAGCCGCTGGTTTCACAACCCTTACTAATTCCGTTACGCGTGAAAAGTAGCGCGTCGGAGAAGCAGGTGATTGCGCAGCATAGTGAGTTACTGCAGCGTTTTGGAATGGATCTGCAAAGTGATGGTCATTACAGTACGTTACGAGCGGTGCCCTTACCTTTACGTACCCAGAATTTACAACAGTTGCTGCCTGAACTCATTACGTGGCTCTCCTCTGCTCCTGCAGACAGTCTAGGCGATCTCGCAGCGTGGCTGGCGGCAAAGAGCGTTAGCAATGACACAATGTGGAGTCACTCACAAGCGATTAGCCTGTTAGCCGATTTAGAGCGCCTAGCACCCGAACAGGTGAGTACCCCTTCTGTGGGGCTCATCCAGTCGTTAAACTTAGCCCCTTTTTTTGAAGCACTATCAAATGAATGACATAACTTCTCCCTTACCGAAAGCTATTTTTATTATGGGGCCGACGGCATCGGGTAAAACGGCCTTAGCCATTGAACTCGCAAAAACCCTGCCTGTCGAAATCATTAGCGTTGACTCGGCGCTCGTCTATCGCGGTATGGATATTGGTACCGCTAAACCGACAATGGCAGAACAGGCCGCCGCGCCACATCATCTGTTGGACCTGATCGATCCTAGCCGAAGTTACTCTGCTGCCGATTTTCGTCGCGACGCCTTAAAGAAAATGGCTGAAATTACGCAACGCGGATCGATCCCCGTATTGGTCGGGGGAACGATGCTTTACTTTAAGGCCTTACTCGAAGGCTTATCACCTTTACCTTCGGCTAATGCTGAGATCCGCCAACAGTTAGAGCAGCGAGCAAAATTGGAAGGTTGGGAAACTCTTCATCAAGAACTTTGTCTGATAGATCCGAAGGCTGGAGAAAGAATTCATCCTAATGATCCACAAAGACTGACGCGGGCACTGGAAGTTTTTCTCATTTCAGGTAAAACTCTAACTGAGTTAACTGAAACAGCGGGGGAAGCGCTTCCTTACGATGTCTATCAGTTCGCTATCGCACCTCAAGACCGTGAAGTGCTGCATCAACGGATTGAAATACGTTTTCAGCAGATGCTGAATGAAGGATTTGAGGATGAAGTGAGGGCGCTTTATCAGCGTGGTGACCTTCATGTCGACCTGCCTTCTGTGCGCTGTGTCGGTTATCGACAAATGTGGTCATGGCTTGACGGCGAAATAGATTATAATGAAATGGTTTTCCGTGGCATATGTGCCACTCGCCAGTTGGCTAAGCGACAAATGACCTGGTTGCGGGGGTGGAAAGCACTTGTTTGGCTTGATAGTCTGCAACCTGATCAGGCTCGTGAGAAAGTTTTAACCGTTATTCGTGCTATAACTGATTGATTATTTACAATCTTCAGGCATGGTATGCCATAGCGGTTTCTAAACTCTATAATAATTACACTACGAACGTATAAGGAAAAGATAGAATGGCTAAAGGGCAATCATTACAAGACCCGTTTTTAAACGCTTTGCGTCGCGAGCGTGTACCCGTCTCTATTTACTTGGTTAACGGTATTAAGCTGCAAGGACAAATTGAATCTTTCGATCAATTCGTTATTTTATTAAAAAATACCGTCAGCCAAATGGTTTATAAGCACGCTATCTCAACCGTCGTGCCATCGCGCCCTGTTTCTCACCACACCAATGCGCCAGGTAGCAGCAATTATCATAATAATGGCACTGCTGGTACTGGTTCACACCATGAAGGTGAGTCTGCAGAGTAATATCCTTTTGACCGGAGGGTTTAGGCTCTCTGGTTATCTACCTTTTAGTGAGGTTACCGCTTGTTTGAGCGTTATGATGCCGGCGAACAGGCCGTCTTAGTTCATATCTGGTTTTCACAAGATAAAGAAAGCGAAGATCTACAAGAGTTCGAAACACTTGTCTCTTCCGCAGGGGTTGAAGCCCTGCAAGTCGTTACGGGAAGCCGTAAATCTCCCCACCCCAAATACTTCGTTGGTGAAGGTAAAGCCGAAGAGATCGCCGAGGCGGTCAAAGCTACCGGGGCCAGTGTCGTTATTTTCGACCACGCATTAAGCCCGGCACAAGAACGGAATTTAGAAAAACTGTGTGAGTGTCGAGTCATCGACCGTACTGGCCTAATTTTAGATATCTTCGCGCAGCGAGCACGCACGCACGAAGGTAAATTACAGGTTGAATTGGCCCAATTACGTCACTTAGCGACCCGATTGGTTCGTGGCTGGACCCACTTAGAGCGCCAAAAAGGCGGAATTGGCTTACGTGGTCCTGGTGAAACGCAGCTTGAAACGGACAGACGTCTATTACGTAACCGTATAACCTTGATTCTTTCCCGCCTACAGCGAGTCGAAAAACAGCGTGAACAGGGGCGACAAGCACGGGCCAAAGCGGATATCCCGACCGTATCACTGGTGGGGTATACCAACGCCGGTAAATCGACGCTATTCAACAGCATTACCTCGGCAGAGGTTTATGCAGCTGACCAGTTATTTGCCACGTTGGACCCTACGCTACGGCGATTGTCGGTAACTGACGTTGGGGAAGTGGTCTTAGCGGATACCGTAGGGTTCATCCGCCATCTCCCCCATGACTTAGTTGCCGCATTTAAGGCGACGCTACAAGAAACGCGCGAAGCCACGCTGTTGCTACATGTTATCGATGCAGCCGATTTACGGGTAAATGAAAATATTGAGGCGGTCGACGAAGTCTTAGCGGAGATCGAGGCGGATGAGATACCCGCTCTGCATGTTATGAATAAAATCGACCAACTGGAAGGCTTTGAACCCCGTATTGATCGCAACGAAGAAGGTGTTCCGATACGAGTATGGCTTTCTGCACAAAGTGGGTTGGGATTACCTTTACTGTGGCAGGCTCTTTCAGAGCGGCTTTCCGGTGAGATCGCTCAGCATACACTTACGCTTCCTCCCGAAGCGGGGCGTTTACGGAGTCGCTTTTACCAGCTTGATGCAATCAAAGAAGAATGGAATCAGGATGATGGTTCTATCGGTTTGCACGTTCGGTTACCGATTGTTGACTGGCATCGTCTCAATAAACAATATCCGGCTCTAGCAGATTACGTTATAAAATAAGTATTCGGCCCCTAGATTGGGGCCTCCACAATGTCACTAAATGGAGATTAGTATGATGTGGAAACAAACGGGTAACCAGGAAACCCGGTATAGTTCGTTGGTACAAAGTCGTAGCGCTGATTTTCACCAAGCAAGCTTACAACATGGTCCCCCAGACCTCGAAAAGCTTTTTCGTCAAGCGATAGCGAAATGGTTTAGGCTGTCAGGACGACGTCGAAAGGGCTCCCCGCCATCTTCTTCAACACCCTTCTCAACACTCTTACCTGTTGCGTTGATCCTACCCGGCTTATGGGCCGTCAGTGGCTTCTATACCGTGGGTGAGGGTGAGCGCGGGGTCGTTACACGATTAGGAAAGTACAGCCATCTTGTCGATCCAGGGCTGAATTGGCGTCCTTTATTTATCGATCGCGTTATTGCCGTGAATGTTGCCTCGGTAAAAGAGTTAGCGGCGACCGGAAGTATGCTAACCGCCGACGAAAACGTGGTACGGGTGGAAATGAATGTCCAGTACCGAGTGGTCGATCCTGTCCGCTATCTCTATTCAGTGGTTAATGCCGAGGATAGCTTACGCCAGGCGACTGACAGTGCCTTACGTGGCGTGATCGGTCGTTCGACGATGGATCGGGTTCTCACCGAGGGACGGACCGTTGTAAGGAGTGAGACGCAACGCGAAATCGAACAAACTATGCTGCCGTATCAAATGGGGCTTGCTGTCTTAGATGTGAATTTCCAAGCTGCTCGGCCCCCTGAAGAGGTTAAAGCCGCGTTTGACGATGCCATCGCCGCACGTGAAAACCGAGAGCAGTATGTGCGCGAGGCGGAGGCTTACGCTAACGAGGTGCAACCTAAGGCCAACGGGCAAGCACAACGGATCCTTGAAGATGCTCGGGCATACAAAGCGCGTACCGTCCTCGAAGCGGAAGGGGAGTCTGCGCGCTTCAATAAAATTCTACCGGAATACCGTGCTGCGCCGAAAGTCACTAAGCAGCGGCTCTATCTCGAAACAATGGAGAAAATTCTTGCTCGTACGCCGAAAGTCTTTATGGGGCAACAAGGAAATACCCTGAGCGTACTTCCGCTTGAGCAACTATTGACACAACAAGATCCAGCGCAAGCCCTACCAAAAATCCGAGCAAGAAGCCCAGCTATAGAACCTAACGAATCGACAGTGGGCAACTATTCTCGTCAAGGAGGACGTAATAATGGGTAAAGTATTACTCGCTACGGGGTTAATTGCATTCATGATTCTGTTCAACGCTTGGTTCATTATTCCCGAGGGAGGTCGCGGGATCGTCGTTCGATTTGGCAAAGTTCTGCGCGATGAGCAAAACATTCCCGTAGTTTATGAACCGGGTTTGCATGTTAAGTGGCCGCTGGTTTCCACGGTAAAAATACTCGATGCACGGATCCAGACGCTGGATAATCAAGCGGACCGATTCGTGACCAAAGAGAAAAAAGATCTGGTGGTTGATTCATATATCAAATGGCGGATTAGTGATTTTAGTCGTTATTATCTCGCTACGGGAGGGGGTGAGACCTCGCGGGCTGAACTATTACTCAAACGTAAGTTCAGTGACCGACTGCGTTCGGAAATGGGGCGCCTTGATGTAAGAGATATTGTGACGGATTCTCGTGGTCGATTAACCACCGACGTGCGCGATGCTTTAAATAAGGGGAGTGCAGGCACAGAACAGTTAGACCTGGATGAGGAGGGGCCCGTCGATTCTGTTGATGGTCTGCATAATAATAGTATGGCGGCTTTAGGTATCGCGGTTGTCGACGTACGGATCAAGCAGATTAATCTGCCGACCGAAGTGTCTGAGGCTATCTTTAATCGGATGCGTGCAGAACGTGAATCCGTGGCGAGAAGCCAGCGTTCTCAAGGGCAAGAAGAGGCCGAAAAGTTACGGGCACAAGCCGATTATGGTGTCACCAAAACGTTATCTGAAGCGCAGAAGCAAGCGCTAATAATACGTGGGGAAGGGGATGCAGAGGCGGCTAATATCTTTGCAAGGACCTACTCTCAAGACCCTGATTTTTTCGCCTTCTTACGTTCACTCTCTGCTTACGAAAAGAGTTTTGTCTCCAACAATTCATTACTCTTTATGGATAGCAACAGCGAGTTTATGCGTTTTATGAAATCGCCCTGACACTGAAATTATTTTCAATTCCGAGTAGACTACAGGGGCCGGTGATTTTACCGGCCCTTTTATTGTAAGGAACCCTCATGCATTCAGTTATATGGACGGCCGTTTCATTGTTATTAATTGTGGAAGGGTTGGGCCCCATGTTATTGCCTAAGGTCTGGAAAAGAGGCTTACTTACCTTAATCAGTTCACCTGAAAAACAGCTAAGGCGCTTCGGCGGTGCCTTTGTCGTCGCGGGGGTTGTAATATTTTATATGATGCACAGGTAATATACAGGATATAAATCTGTGAAAATATCATTATTACACTGAATATTTTGGCTGAATAAAAAAGAGAGTTTCGGTTATTAAAAAAGCTGAAACCGATAAAAGCTGGTGGTAGAATCCATTTTTAAGCAATCAATGGTTTTAGAAAATGGGTAATAATGTTGTCGTACTTGGCACCCAATGGGGTGACGAAGGCAAAGGTAAAATTGTAGATTTGCTGACTGAGCGTGCTAAATATGTCGTTCGCTATCAAGGTGGACACAATGCTGGTCATACGCTCGTCATCAACGGTGAAAAAACCGTTCTTCACTTAATCCCTTCAGGTATCCTACGTGATAATGTTACCAGCATCATCGGTAATGGTGTCGTGCTCTCTCCAGAAGCTCTGATGAAAGAGATGAAAGGCCTGGAAGATCGTGGTGTCCCAGTACGTGAACGTTTACTGATTTCTGAGGCTTGCCCGCTGATCCTGCAATACCATGTTGCGATGGACGTGGCGCGTGAAAAAGCGCGTGGCGCTAAAGCAATCGGTACAACTGGCCGTGGTATTGGCCCAGCCTACGAAGATAAAGTCGCTCGTCGCGGCTTACGCGTTGGCGATCTTTTTGATAAAGAGACCTTCGCCGTTAAGTTGAAAGAGATCGTCGACTATTACAACTTCCAGTTGGTCCACTACTACAAAGAGCCGGCAGTTGATTACGACACTATTCTGAATGAAACCTTAGCGGTGGCAGATATCTTGACCTCCATGGTCGTAGATGTCTCTGATCTGCTTGATAAAGCACGCTTACGTGGCGACTTTATAATGTTTGAAGGCGCGCAAGGTACGCTACTGGATATCGACCACGGTACCTATCCCTATGTGACCTCTTCGAACACCACTGCTGGCGGCGTAGCAACAGGTTGTGGTTTAGGACCTCGTTACGTTGATTATGTATTAGGTATTGTTAAAGCCTATTCTACCCGCGTGGGTGCTGGCCCATTCCCGACAGAATTGTTCGATGATATTGGCGAGTTCTTAGGTAAAAAAGGTAACGAATTTGGTGCAACGACTGGTCGTCGTCGTCGTACAGGATGGTTAGACATTGTTGCGGTACGCCGTGCTGTACAAATCAACTCCCTGTCTGGCTTCTGCTTGACCAAGTTGGATGTCCTCGACGGATTGAAAGAAGTTAAAATCTGTGTGGGATATCGTTTACCTAATGGTAAAGAGGTCGACACTACGCCTCTGGCAGCAGAAAATTGGGAAGGTTTAACGCCAATTTATGAAACACTACCAGGTTGGGATGAGAACACCTTTGGTGTGAAAACCCGCGATGGTCTGCCACAAGCAGCCCTGGATTATATCCAGCGTATTGAGGAATTAACGGGTATTCCGGTGGATATCATCTCCACCGGCCCTGATCGTAGCGAAACGATGATCTTACGAGATCCGTTTGATAGCTAATGTGATAAGAACGGCCGGTGTAATACCGGCCGTTGTTTTTCTTTCCTACCTGACTAAATCTTCCTTGCAGTGTTCTCTGTATATTGACCTACGAACAAAAGGCCCGCACTATCGAGATTGGTTTATAATTCAGTTGAGCCACTTATCTTTTCGTCCTGAGTATTTATTGAGGCAGATGTGCAACTGACCAGTTTTACTGACTATGGGCTACGAGCATTAATCTTTATGGCGAGTTTGCCTGCTGACAAAATGACGACTATTACTGAAGTCAGTGAGCTTTATGCTATTTCTCGCCATCACATGGTCAAAATTGTTCACAAGTTGAGTCAAGAAGCCTTTATTAAATCTAGTCGAGGGAAGCAGGGAGGAATACGCCTTGCCAGGCCAGCAGAAGCAATCAATGTCGGAGATGTCGTCCGGCGTTTGGAACCCCTACAGCTAGTCGATTGTGACCATTGCTTAATTACACCGTCCTGTCATTTGAAAAAGATACTCGCGCAAGCAATGAATGAATTTCTCGCTGAGTTAGATAAATATACCCTAGCGGATATCGCGAGTGACGGGAACCTGAAACGGATTTTCAACGCTGAAATTTCCGTAGAGAACTTATACTAGAGACATTGGAGGACCCTGTGTCACAAGATCCCTTTTTACAACGGGAGACGGAAAAATATGAAAATCCGATCCCGAGTCGCGAGTTTATCCTCGCCCATTTAGAAAAACGTGAAACGCCCGCTCGTCGCGATGAAATTGCAGCGGAACTCAATATTACCAGTGAAGAGCAACTGGAAGCACTACGTCGACGCTTAAGGGCGATGGAACGTGATGGCCAGTTAGTTTTCACTCGTCGCCAATGCTACGTGCTCCCCGAGCGCTTAGACCTCATCCGCGGTAAAGTGATCGGACACCGAGACGGTTACGGTTTCCTACGTGTTGAAGGCCAGAAAGATGACTACTATCTTTCCGCCGAGCAGATGAAGCTTTGCTTACATGGCGATATTATTTTAGCCCAACCGATGGGTGCCGACCGTAAAGGCCGTAGAGAGGCCAGGATGGTTCGCGTAGTCGAACCTCGTAACCCACAAATTGTTGGACGTTACTTCATCGATGCGGGGGCGGGCTTTGTCGTTCCCGACGACAGCCGCCTGAGTTTCGATATTCTGATCGAGGCCGACCCTGCGATGCAGGCACGTATGGGTGCGGTAGTGGTGGTGACTTTAGAGAAACGTCCTACGCGTAGAATGAAAGCCATCGGTAAGATCACTGAAATTCTTGGCGATGAGATGGGCACTAGCCTAGCGGTAGATATGGCGCTACGCACGCACGAAATTCCCAATGAATGGCCAAGTGATGTGGAAGCTGAGATCAGTCATCTTAGTGAAGAGGTCCCAGAAAGCGCTAAACAAGGGCGTATCGACTTACGGCAACTGCCGCTAGTAACCATCGATGGTGAGGATGCGCGTGACTTCGATGACGCCGTGTATTGTGAGAAAAAGCGTGGCGGTGGCTGGCGATTATGGGTGGCGATTGCGGATGTCACCTACTATGTTCGTCCCGGCACGGCATTGGATCATGAAGCGGAAAAACGGGGAACATCAGTTTACTTCCCGACGCAAGTGGTACCCATGCTTCCCGAAGTCTTATCAAATGGGCTTTGTTCGCTCAATCCACAGGTGGACCGTCTCTGTTTAGTCTGCGAGATGACCATATCGGCTCGTGGAAAATTGACCGGTTACAAACATTACGAAGCCGTGATGAACTCTCATGCTCGACTCACTTACAACAAAGTCTGGTCGATTCTTGAGGGAGACGAAGCACTACGTGAGCAATATGCGCCTCGGGTGAAAGATCTTGAAGAGCTGTATGCCATGTATCAGGTATTAGAAACAGCCCGTACGCAACGTGGTGGCATCTCGTTCGAGACCGAAGAGCCGAAGTTTATTTTTAATGCAGAACGTCGTATTGAGCGTGTCGAACGCCTGCGCCGTAATCCTGCGCATAAGTTAATCGAAGAGTGCATGATCCTGGCCAATATTGCCTCGGCGCGTTTTGCTGAGAAGTATCAAGAGCCGGTCCTGTTCCGTGACCACGATCGTCCAACAGATGAAAGCATCAAAAGTTTTAGAAAAGTATTGGGTGAGCTAGGACTAACCTTGACTGGCGGCAATAAGCCTACGCCGCTCGATTATGCCGAATTACTGACAGCGGTTGCAGAGAGACCTGACGCAGAAATGCTGCAAACAATGCTACTGCGTTCGATGAAGCAGGCGATTTACGATCCTGAAAATCGCGGGCACTTCGGTCTAGCCTTAACCTCCTATGCGCACTTTACGTCGCCGATCCGTCGTTATCCCGATCTACTGCTGCACCGCTCACTCAAATATTTGATCGCTAAGGAGCAAGGGCAGCCGGTCGATACTCTTACGCCTGGCGGCGGTTGTCACTATGATATGCAGCAAATGTTGCAGTTGGGCCAGCACTGTTCACTAACAGAACGCCGAGCTGATGAAGCGACACGCGATGTAGCCGATTGGCTAAAATGCGACTTTATGCAGGATCAGGTAGGGAACACCTTCGCGGGTGTTATTTCTAGCGTGACGAATTTCGGTTTCTTTGTCCGACTGGCTGACCTATTTATTGACGGACTGGTGCATGTGTCGACCTTAGATAACGACTACTACCGTTATGACCAAATCGGTCAGCGTTTGACCGGAGAAGCGAGCGGCCAAGTATTCCGCTTAGGCGATACCGTCGAGGTACGGGTTGATGCAGTGCATATGGATGAGCGTAAGATCGATTTTGCGCTGATCTCAAGTCAACGTAAACCGCGCGGTGAAGGCAAGACGGAAAAAGATCGAGCGAAGAAAACCGCTTCCGGTACCGTTAAGAAGCGCCGTAATGCGGGAAAGAAAGTTAACTTCGAGCCGGACAGTGCCTTTCGCGGGACCAAGAAAAAAGAGGGGGCGAGTACCGTGAAAGCCACCACTAAAAAACCCAAAAAAGTCTCAGAGAAAACACGTAAAATAGCGGAAGCGACGAAAGCAAAGCGTGCAGCGAAGAAAAAACGCGCAGAATAAGCGTAAGCAGAATCTGCTGGCAACGGTGAGTTGCCAGCCCTCTCAAGGCAATTGATAAAAATTATGAGTGAAAAAATTTTTGGCATCCACGCGGTTCAAGCCTTATTGGAACGCCAACCTCAGCGCTTTCAGCAAGTCTTTATTTTAAAAGGCCGCGATGATCGCCGCCTACAACCGCTGATTCAGGCATTGGAAGCGCAGGGCGTCACCATTCAAGTGGCGACTCGTCAGTGGCTGGATGAGGCGGCAGAAGGCGCAGTGCATCAAGGGATCTTGGCACTCGTTAAACCGGGACGTCAGTATCAAGAAGGCGATCTACCGGATTTACTGCAAAAACTGGATAAACCCTTGCTGTTGATCTTGGATGGCGTAACCGATCCTCATAATCTTGGTGCGTGTCTACGTAGCGCCGATGCGGCAGGTGTGGCTGCGGTAATTGTCCCGAAAGACCGCTCGGCGGCATTAAACGCTACGGCTAAGAAAGTGGCTTGTGGGGCAGCAGAAACTGTTCCGCTTATTCGTGTAACGAACCTTGCAAGAACGATGCGTCTGCTACAAGAGTACCATATATGGATTGTCGGGACGGCGGGCGAAGCCGATCACACGTTATATCAGAGTAAAATGACCGGCGGCATGGCATTAGTGATGGGCGCTGAAGGTGAGGGCATGCGACGCCTGACGCGAGAACATTGTGATGAGTTGATTAGCATTCCAATGGCTGGTTCGGTCTCCTCACTCAATGTTTCCGTTGCAACGGGAATTTGTTTGTTTGAAGCGGTACGTCAGCGTCAATAAATCCTACGAATTAATCTTCATCAACCTCCTTGCGTAGGTTGATGAACCCTCTCTTTATGCTACTAGAGAGCTTTTCTTCCATTTTATATTTGCGCTTTCCTACCCTCAATAAAGAGAAAATAAGTGAATTTTAAAGGAAAGTGACTCAAAATTTTTTCACTATTATCTTTATGTCCAATATTTAGTTAATTTAATTCCATAATGTAATTAAATTATAAGGCAAAGATAATATCTTGATATGAAATTGTAATTTTTGATTAAAAAAATTGATTAAAACTCTCTAATGGACAGTATTTTTACTCTGTGAATAGGAAATATTTAAGAATATAATTATGTATTAATCGCCCTGAATACTTTCAAACAACTATTCTTAATCATGAAAACAATATAATTAGCGTGCTAATTATATTGTTTTTAATAATCACATTTAATGTGATGTTAAAGTAATATAAATATCTATATTTTTATACTTCAAAAGGTCGTGTTTTTAGCTTTTTAACTAAATTTATTATTCCTTTATACTTTTTATTTACCTAATTTATAGTTTTCTATTCTCTTCTTATTTAAATTTTTATTTTTATTCGGTGCATATATTTTTATTACAAATACATTAAATCATTGATTAATATTTTTCATGGAAAATATCTAGATTATCTAAATAAAAATTAATATATTCTTAACACCTAATAAGATTTTTCTTAAATTTATTGGGTAAAAAAACCTACTAATTAAGGGGATGTTATGAATAAAAGAGTTTCTCAGCTGCTGTTGATATCGACACTTACTGCGGCGTCGTTCGTTACTTACGCAGCAGATGGTACTATTAACTTTACAGGTACCATTACAGATACTGCTTGCACCGTAGATACCGCATCTGCAAATCAAACTGTTAATTTGGGGACTGTAGCGCGCGCAGGATTTACCGCTGTAGGTTCTACTACTGCAGCAACTAAATTTACAATCGGATTAACTTCTTGCCCATCGTCCATTACTGCTGCTAGAGTAAAATTCGATGGGATTGCCAACTCTACAAATAGTAACCTTCTTTCTCTTAACTCAGATCAAACAGCTAAAAACGTAGCTATAGGGATTTATGAACAAGATGGGTCAACTCTGATTCCACTGGCAACTCAATCAGCCAGTAAGACTATTTCCTCAACAGCGTCTAATACTTTAACTTATGTTGCTAAATATTATGCTGTGGCGACACCTGTTAGTGCAGGTACTGCTAACGGTACTGCAACATTCTCTATAGTATATAACTAATGACTAACGATATGGAGTCTAGTCTCCATATCGTTTTATTTGGAGCAGACATGTCAATGAGTAAATTATATAAGACATCAATCTTACTTCTAACATTATCCTTTAGCTATACCGTTAGTGCGGGTGTTGTTATCGGCGGTACTCGCTTGATCTATAATCAAGGTAATAGCCAGGCAACAATTAGCGTTAATAATCCAGATGATAGAGCGTATCTTATCCAATCGTGGGTTAACAAAGATAGTAACGTTGACGATAATGATGATACCTTTTTAGCTACACCGCCTATCTTCAAATTAGAACCTAAAAGCCAGAACTCAGTACGTATCGTATACACAGGTAAGCCACTTCCTGATGATAGAGAGTCCGTATTCTGGTTAAATATAAAAAGTATTCCTTCTACTAACCAAGATGCTCAAAATCAACTGTTAATCACCGTAAAGAGTAAAATGAAGTTGTTTTATCGTCCTACAGGATTGAAAGATGATTCCAGTACAGCATATAAAGAATTATCTTTTATTAGAAACGACAATAAAATTAAGATTGTTAACCCTTCATCTTATAACGTATCAATATACAAAATATCTTTCGATCATGCCGAGCGTAACAATATTGAAATGATACCAGCGAAAGGTGAATTAGACATTGATGAGGGAAATAAAAAATATAATTCTGTAGAATGGAGTGCGATCAACGATTTCGGCGGAATAACCTCTACGGTTTCTAAAATTATAAAATAATTTTTGAGGTTTTGATGAAGAAAAATATTTCAAAGGTTGATTTATTTATTTTAGGAAATATTAATTTAGCTATTTTTTCTATCTTATATAGTAATCATGTTTACTCTAGTGATTATTTTGATCCATACTCACTTTATATTAATGGTAAGAATCCTGCTCGAGTTGACTTATCTGACTTTAAAAGTAAGGGAGGGCAAGCCCCGGGGTGGTATTTATCTGACATATATATAAATGGTGAATATATAGATAGTAAGAAAATTAAGTTCGTTACTGTTAATAATGGGCTAATGCCAGATTTAAGCAAGGCAGATTTAGTCAGTTGGGGAGTTGATAATAATGCAACCCCTAACTGGATGAACTTTGAAAAAAGTAAGCCTATTAGCGAAATTAATAAACTAATCCCAGACGCAAAAGTAAGCTATGATTTCGCACAGCAAAGGATTGATATCTCTATCCCCCAAAAGTATATAAAACGGAATGCTGATGGGTATGTTCCTATGAGTCAATGGGACGATGGATTGGATGCTCTTATCTTAAATTATGCTTACACGGGTTCCAGAACCACCAGTGATTATTACTCAGGAACAAATAATGATTCTTTCTTCAACTTAAGAAGTGGTTTGAATATTAATGGATGGAGAATAAGGAATTACTCAACTTATACAAAAAATAGTGATAATAAATCAGGTTGGAACAGTATCAATACCTATGCCCAGCATGATTTAAGACCGATAAATAGTAAAGTGACTGTTGGTGATACCTCTACGCCAGGCGAGGTTTTCGACAGTTATTCTTTTAGAGGTATGCAATTATCTTCTGATGATAGTATGCAGCCTGAAAGTTTACGCGGTTACGCGCCGATAGTCAGAGGTATAGCTCAAAGTAATGCCCAAGTGACTATTGAGCAGGGCGGTAATATCATTTGGCAAAGCTATGTCCCTCCTGGGCCTTTTGAGGTGACAGATCTCTATCCGACTTCAGCTAGTGGGGATTTAGTCGTTACGATCAAGGAGTCTAACGGCACAACACGTCGATTTGTACAGCCTTTTTCTTCTGTGCCGATTATGTTAAGAGAAGGAAGGACTAAATATGCACTTAGTGTGGGAAAATTTCGTTCATCAACTACTAATACACGTCGTCCAAACTTCTTCCAAAGTAGTGTAATTGTAGGGATGCCTTGGGCCTCTACCTTGTATGGCGGGAATATTCTTTCACAGGATTATAACTCTTTTGCATTGGGATTGGGTAAAAGTCTTGGTGATATAGGCTCTATTTCAATGGATGGAACCTTTGCTAAAACTCAATTAGATACAGATAATAAAAGCGGCGCTTCTTTTAGATTCCAATACTCAAAAGACGTCTCTTCTACGGGTACTACATTTACACTGGCAGGCTATCGTTACTCGACATCTGGATATTACGATTTTTCTGAGTCAAATGGTTTTTTTGGGAGTGCAATGCCAATTGGTTATAATTCTGATGATTATAATGATCAAGATAGAAAAATATTAAAAAATCAATACTGGAACTGGCAATACGATCATAATAAAAAAAATAAAGCAGAAATTAATATTACTCAAAATATTCCTGATGTTGGAAGTATATATGTTTCGTCTTATCAACAAGAATACTGGGGGGTAACAGGTAAAGAAACTAGTATCAGTACCGGGTTTAACAGTAGTATAAGATCTATTAACTACACATTGAGCTATAGTTACTCTAAAACACCTTTCTATGGAAAAAGTGACCAGGTTTATTCGTTTGCCGTCCAAGTACCTCTCGATAAGTTTTTGCCTTCAAGCTGGTTGAATTTATCTACGAGCGTTACTAATGATAATAAAACTGTCTCTTCGGTAGGATTAAGTGGAACTGCTTTAGCGGATAATAATCTTTCCTATAATATTCAGCAAGGGTATGGAAGTGATGGCGTTGGTATGACCGGAAATGCAGGTATCGACTATAAAGGTCGCTATGGCGAGTATCAAACTGGCTATAACTATACAAATAAAAATAAACAATTAACCTATGGTGTAATGGGAGGGGTGTTAATACACAAATATGGTTATACACTCAGTCAACCATTAGGTGATACGGTGGCTTTAATTAAAGCCGATAAAGCAAGTGATATTCGCGTAATGAGT
>DWRH01000124.1:0-15567 GCA_022318365.1 Anthoptus insignis
CCCATCAGGGGGATACCAAAGGCGAGGGCGATGATGGACTGCCAGCGGTAGCGGCGCTGACTTCGCTGAGCAGACGCCTGCTGGCGGGCACGTCGCTCTTCTTCATCATCAACAATGTCAGCCTGATATCCGGCCTGGACTACTGCTTTTTGTAATGCGGAGGGGAGGGCATCGCCTTCGACCAGTGCGCTACGTTCGGCGAGATTAACCCGGGCCTGGTGAACACCGGCAACCTGAGATAATGCTTTCTCGACGCGGCTGACGCAGCTGGCACAACTCATCCCTTCAATCAGCAGGGTGATAGCATGCCCGGAAGATGAAGGGGGAGCTTCCGCTGTCACCACCTCGGGAGAGGCGTTATCTGGTAACAGCGGTTCAGACTTTGGGAGCGTTGTTGCGCTATCAGCCAGACGCGCGTGATACCCTGCTTCTTCGATACAGGTAATCAAGCTTTCTGCACTGGCACTGCCGGTGATAGTGGCATTCTCCAGTGACACTTCAGCCTGTTGCACATCGTCACGTGCTTCCAGCACGGTTTTAACGCGGTTTACACAATGACCACAGGATAAACCTGTCAGTGCCAGTTGTAGAGTCGGTGTCATTTCAGTACTCCTCAGAATCTGTTGACCTGCTATGTTTTACCGATGATGATAAAGCATAAACCTTCCATTGAGTGTAAGGTCAAGGAGGTAAAATGAATATCAGTGAGATAGCTAAAAAAACCGGGCTTACCAGTAAAACGGTGCGGTTTTATGAAGAAAAAGGATTAATTACACCACCGCTGCGTGGCGATAACGGTTACCGTTATTATCGCCGTCAGCACATTGATGAACTGACGTTATTACGTCAGGCACGTCAGGCGGGTTTTAATTTACAGGAGTGCGCAGAGCTGGTGCAGTTGTTCAATAATCCTGCACGCCACAGCGCAGATGTAAAAGCAAAAACGCTGGCGAAAATTAGCGAGTTAGAACAGCATATTATTGAATTACAAACTATTCGTGACCGTTTGATCACTCTTGCTGATCGCTGTCCCGGTGATGATAATGCCGAATGTCCAATCATCAATGGACTGGCAGGATGTGTGTCGGTAGAAGCAGAAAAAGTGGCAGCAGAAAAAAAAGAAACGGGATGTTGTGCAGCATTACCACGCAACACCCCGTACATCAGCCGCAGCAGGCAGGATCACGAAGAGTGATGCACCGGGCTAATTTGTAAGGTATTCCCTTCGAGCCCGGTGATGATGACTTCACATCCGGCTGGCAGGTCATCGACGGCTTGCACCCGCCAGCTACTGTCACCGAGCCGGGTATGCCCGATGCCATTCACCAGGGTTTCATCAAGCATCAGTCGGCGACCAACCAGTTGCTGCCCCGGTTGATTTAACGACAATCCCGGATTATTGTTGCGTTGTTTCAACCAGCGATACCAGGCATAAGCAGCCAGCATAGTCAGTAAAGCGAAGCACAGACACTGCCATTCCCATGGCAGAGGGAACAGGGCGCTGATGGCGCTGGTGATTACCGCTGCGATGCCACTCCACAACAGGTATCCGTTAGTGCCAAGCATTTCCGCCACTAACAGAATACCGCCTAAAATTAACCAGATCGTCCAGGGGTCAATCAGAGATCCGGCTTCCATCAGCGACTCCGGTCTTGTTTACTTTCGTTAAGCAGCGACGCAATACCGGAGATGGAGCCCATCAGACTGGACGCTTCCAGCGGCATCAGCACCATTTTACTGTTGCTGGCAGTACCAATTTTTTGCAATGCGTCGGTATATTTCTGTGCGACAAAATAGTTAATCGCCTGAATATCACCGTCGGCAATCGCTTTAGATACCATGGCCGTTGCCGCCGCTTCCGCTTCGGCACTTCTTTCACGGGCTTCTGCTTCTAAAAACGCTGATTGCCTTTCTCCTTCGGCCTTGAGAATCTGCGACTGTTTCTCACCTTCGGCACGAAGAATTGCTGCCTGGCGCACCCCTTCAGCTTCCAGGATATCTGCACGTTTGGTACGTTCAGCTTTCATCTGGGCATTCATTGAGGCGATCAATTCAGCGGGAGGACGGACATCGCGAATTTCAATACGCGTAATCTTTATACCCCATGGATTTGTCGCTTCATCGACAATACGTAATAAGCGAGTGTTGATGTTGTCACGCTGTGACAGCATTTCATCAAGTTCCATGGAGCCAAGCACCGTACGCATATTGGTCATGGTCAGATTAGTGATAGCCAGCTCCAGGTTGCTGACTTCATAGGCTGCCCTGGGGGCGTCAACCACCTGGATGAAGCACACGGCATCAATGGTGACACTGGCGTTATCCTTGGAGATAATTTCCTGTGAAGGGATGTCGAGCACCTGCTCCATCACATTAATTTTACGTCCAACGCGATCCATAAACGGAACCACGAGGTTCAGACCGGGTTGTAGTGTGGTGGTGTAACGTCCAAAGCGTTCGACAGTCCACTGGAATCCCTGAGGAACAACCTTTACACCTGACCAGACAATGACCAGTGCGACAAATACGATAATACCGATTACTGCAAGCATCAATAAATCTCCCTATTGTCAATACCCGAGCGGACCTTCCGCACGAAAACGCCAGAGGAAAGCATACCTTGCTTGCTATATAAATACGATAATTAATACAACAATGCGTATAACTTACGGCGATAACGTCCGGCGAGCGAATCCCCGGTACCCAGCGCGGCAAGAATGTCCTGTAACACCTTGCGCGTGTGGCCTTCACCTGCGGTTAAATCCGTTTTCAGGTGTGTGAAAAGCAGTTCCAGTGCCTCTTCATTGCGGCCTACCTGATGTAATTGCAGCGCGAGTTGCGTGGCTAATTCGGCATTATCAGGTTCTGCGGCGACTTGTTGTTGCAGTTGTTGAATTTCCGGAGTATCGGCGGCTTCCTTCAGCAGGGTAATCTGTGCCATCAACCCCTGATAACGGGTATCTTTATCCTGCAAAGGCACGACTTCAAGTACCGCTTCGGCTTCACTACTCCGATTGAGGGTAATCAGCGCTTCAGCCAGTAAAAAGCCATACTCACTGTTTTTATTGCTCAGTTCCCAGGCCTCTTTGAGCAAAGGCAGTGCCGCGAGAGCATCACCTTCCTGCAACAGACGCTGTCCTTCCTGCGCTTTTAACTCTTCCTCTTTAGGCAGCACACTTTCCAGCAAACGGCGTACAGCATCTTCTTCCTGGGGCCCCTGGAAGCCATCGACCGGCTGTCCCTGCTGGAACAGGTAAACGGTAGGAATTGATCGTAAGCCGAATTGCTGGGCAAGTGCGGGTTCAGCGTCACAATCGAGCTCGGCAAGGATAAACTGACCGGCATACTCCTGCGCCAGACGTTCCAGCATCGGCGTCATGGTTTCGCAATGTGGGCTGCGCGGTGACCAGAAATAAAACAGCACCGGGGTGTGCATCGACTGATCGATAGTGTCGTGAAAATTACTGGTGTTGAGGTTGATAATAGCCGCTTGTGGTGACATAAACAGTCTCTCTCTAAAGGTTTTTAAACTCTATTGGGGCGGTAAGGAGAACTTCAAGTGTTCTCTAGCCCCGGCAGGTTACTTTGCCCGCAAAATACGATCCAGTACGCAACCTGGCAGCAGTCGGCGTAACCAGCTCATGGCATGAGCCACTACCGTGACCGGATAGCGTAAGCGCGGGCGGTCACTCTCAAGTGCATGACGCAACTTGGGTAATATCGCCTGAGGAGGCAGACTGAACCATGCCGCAATCGGTGGGTTTTTCACCGGTTTATCCTGCTCTGACTGACGGACATTGCCGGAAAAAGCGGTCTTTATCGGCCCGGGTTCAATGAGCGAGACTTTTACGCCACTCTCATGCAACTCCATCCGTAGAGCATCAGACCACGCTTCCAGCGCATACTTACTGGCGGCATACGCACCGCGCCCCGGTGTAGAAATGAGACCCAGTACTGAACTGGTATTGATAATTCTTCCCCTTCCGCCCGCACGTAAGGCGGGGAGTAACAACATCGTTAACTGATGCGTGCCGAACAAATTGGTGGAAAATTGCTGCGCAATTTGCTGGCGTGAAAGTGTTTCCAGCCGTCCATAGACACCATAACCACCGTTATTAAATAACCCGTGTAACTGATTATCACACAGCGCCAACACCTGGTGAGCAGCTTCGCTGACACTCTGTTCATCATCAAGATCCAGTCTGATGCCGGTAAACCCCATGGCATTCATTCGCTGTACGTCTTCATCTTTACGACAGGCTGCCAGGACACGATATCCGAGGCTATGCAGATAACGAGCGGCGGTGAGACCGATACCGCTGGAACAACCGGTGATTAATACATTCTTTTGCATGACAGATTTCCATTACGGCCCGTAACAAGAGGGAGTTATGCCGCGTATTGACCACTTTCAGGTCGTATTTGCATAACTTTACCCTCATGACTACCGTTTTACTGAAATTATTGCTTAACTAAGGGTGAGAGTGTTTTTGCCATGAAATCAGTAATAAATGGCTGAGCCTCTGCGTTGGGGTGTAAGCCATCATCCTGCATCCATTCCGGTTTCAGTACCACTTGCTCCATAAAAAACGGTACCAGGGTTAACTGATTTTTTTCGGCGAGGGCCGGATAGACAGCGCGAAACGTTTCGGTATAGCGTCGACCATAGTTACCGGGCAGACGGATTTGCATCAGCAGGGGAACCGCCTGTGTCGCTTTCACCTGATCAATAATCTTTTGTAAATCAGCAGCGATGGCGGTGGGTGCAAAACCACGCAGACCATCATTAGCACCTAACTCAATCAGTACCCAGCGAGGTTTATGCTGGCGGAGTAGCGCAGGTAATCGGGCCAGCCCCTGGGCGGCTGTATCGCCACTGATACTGGCATTTACGATACGTGGGTTACCCTGCCAGAGCGTGTCCAGTCGTTGTGGCCAGGCTTCACTGACGGGCAGACGATAACCAGCGCTCAGGCTGTCACCCAGAATTAATAACGTATTCTCCGCCGCCCGCAGTGGCAGAGAGCACGCGAAGATCATCACCATACACAGGACAGGATAATGCCAGCGGAAAATATTCTTGAAGTTCATCATCTCAGTAAATCCGTCGGTCAGGGGGAACACCAGCTGACTATCCTCACCGGAGTTGACCTCGTTGTCAAACAAGCCGAAACAGTCGCCTTAGTGGGCGAGTCAGGATCAGGTAAATCAACCTTACTGGGTATTCTTGCCGGGTTAGATGATGGTACAGAAGGTGAAGTCTTTATGCAGGGTGAGCCCCTGCATAGCATGAACGAAGAGCAGCGAGCATCGCTGCGGGCGAAAAGTGTTGGCTTTGTGTTCCAGTCTTTTATGCTGATACCCACCCTCAATGCGCTGGAAAATGTTCAGCTTCCTGCCTTATTGCGTGGTGAGAGCGATAAACAAAGTAAAGAACAGGCCGTGGCACTACTCAGCCAGTTAGGGCTTGCTGCACGCCTGAATCACTTACCGGTACAACTTTCTGGCGGCGAACAACAACGTGTGGCATTAGCACGTGCTTTCAACGGTCGTCCGAGCTTATTATTCGCTGATGAACCAACCGGAAATCTCGACAGACAAACAGGGTTACGTATTGCTGACCAGCTGTTTTCAATGAATCGTGACTTTTCTACCACGCTGATACTGGTGACCCATGACGAGCTCCTGGCGGCACGTTGTGATCGTCGTTTACGTGTGCGCGATGGAAAATTGTGGGAGGAAGCATGATCTGGCGTTGGTTCTGGCGGGAGTGGAAATCACCGTCACTGATGATTGTCTGGCTGGCACTGACACTGTCAGTGACTTGTGTGCTCTCTCTCGGATTAATTAATGACCGCATGTCTCAGGGGCTGAGCTTACAAAGCCGCAATGTCATGGCCGGAGATCGCACATTACAAAGCGCCAAAGAAGTGCCGGAAAGCTGGCTTGATGAGGCCAGACAGGCAGGCTTATCGGTCACCCGCCAGCTCACCTTCATCACCATGACCTATGCTGGTGATACCCCTAAACTGGCGGCAGTGAAAGCGGTAGACAACCTCTATCCTTTGTTTGGTGAACTGGTAACCCAGCCGCCGGGAACAAAACCGGCCCCCGGAACCGTGCTGGTGGCGGCACAACTGCTTTCATTGCTTAATGTGCAGGTCGGTGATGTGCTGGATGTCGGGGATAATAGCCTGCGCATTGCCGGGGTACTGGTCCAGGAGCCCGATGCGGGATTCAATCCCTTCCAGACTGCCCCCAGAGTATTGATGAATCTCGCTGATGTGGAAAAAACAGGCGCCATTCAGCCTGGTAGCCGGATAACCTGGCGTTATAAATTTGCCGGTACTGAATCACAACTGGCGCGTTACGATGCTTTTATTGCTGAACATCTGCAGCCTGCACAACGCTGGATCAGTATTGATAATGAGGATAATGCGCTGGGGCAATCAGTACAGCGTGCTCAGCAATTTTTGTTAATGTCAGCACTACTGACCCTGATTTTATCAGTAGCGGCAGTGGCGGTCGCCATGAGCCATTACTGCAGTAGTCGCTATGATCTGGTGGCAGTCCTGAAAACACTCGGTGCCGGGCGCAGGGCATTGCAAAAGTTAATTATTGGTCAATGGCTGGTGCTATTACTGCTGGCTGCAGCGGCCGGCAGTGTGCTGGGTGTGTTATTTGAAACCATTTTATTGCGCTTACTGAAGCCAATATTACCTGCAGCATTGCCTGCGGCGAGTGGCTGGCCATGGGTATGGGCGATAGGTGCACTGTTTATTATCTCTCTGCTGGTGGGGTTACGTCCTTACCGCATGTTACTGGCGACCCAACCGTTGCGCGTTTTACGGCGTGATACCGTCGCCCGCGTCTGGCCACTCAGCATGTATATTCCACTGATGCTGGTGGTGGTGGTGGGGCTACTGGTTGCCCTGGTCGGCAGTAGTCGTCTGTTATGGATTATGCTGGGCGCACTGGCATTGCTGGCGCTGCTTTTGGCGGGAATGGGCTGGCTTGCCTTGCTAGTGCTGCGACGCCTGACCGTGCGCAGTCTGGCACTGCGCCTGGCGATTAACCGTCTTTTACGCCAGCCGTGGGCAACCCTGAGCCAGCTGGCGGCATTTTCTCTGTCGTTTATGTTACTGGCGTTGTTACTGTCGATGCGGGGTGATTTGCTGATGCGCTGGCAACAACAACTCCCGGCTGAGAGCCCCAACTATTTTCTGCTGAATTTGACGGATGAACAGATTCCGTCAATGACGACGTTTTTACAGCAGCATAAGATCACCCCGGAAACTTTTTATCCGGTTATTCGTGCGCGTCTGACAGAAATAAATCAGAAGCCGGCTGATCCTACTCAGGATAACTCACTGAACCGTGAACTGAACCTGACCTGGCAGGAAAAACGACCAGACCATAATCCGCTAACGGCGGGCAGCTGGCCTCCAGGTCAGGGAGAAGTCTCGATTGAAGAGGCACTGGCTGGTCGACTGGGCGTAAAACTCGGCGATACCCTGACTTTTTCAGGCGATACACAGCAATTTACTGCCAAAATTAGTAGCCTGCGCAAAGTGGATTGGGAGAGTCTGCGGCCCAATTTCTTTTTTATTTTCCCGCCGGGAGGGCTGGACGGACAGCCACAAAGCTGGCTAACCAGTTTTCATCTTCCGGCAGGCAATGAAAGTATCATCACCGCTCTCAATCGCCAGTTCCCGACGGTAAGTGTGCTGGATATTGGTGCGATCCTCGGACAGATAAACCAGGTGATGGCTCAGGTCAGCCGGGCACTGGAAGTGATGGTGGTGCTGGTCACGGGTTGTGGTTTACTGCTGTTGCTGGCACAAATTCAGGTGGGTATGCGTCAACGGCGTCAGGAGTTACTGGTTTGTCGCACTCTGGGGGCAGGAAAAACATTGCTCTACCGTACGTTATGGTGTGAATTCGCTCTGATTGGTGGTCTGGCCGGGCTAATGGCGGTGCTGGGGGCTGAAGTCGCGCTGTGGGCATTAGCTCGCTACGTGTTTAATCTCCCCTGGACGCCGGATATCCGCTTATGGCTGATGTTACCGTTGAGTGGAGCATTGTTGTTATCTTTATGTGGCGGTGTACTGGGGGTGCGTCTGTTAAAAGGGGCATCGCTGACTCGTCAGAGCAATGCGCTTTAGCTGCTGCGTATAGCGTTGTTGCGACAGGGCCACTGGCGATAGCGTTGTGGAGGGATTAACTCTACTGCCGTCACTCATCGACGGGGTTTTTAACGCCCCGTCGAAAATTTATTGCGCGTTGAGTTGTTGCCCGGCCCAGATAAGGCCTGCATGGTAATCGACGCTCAGTAACGGGATCAGTGCCTGAAGGTTTTGCTGTAACCGCGAAAGATCGCTGTCGCACAAATTAAGGTGACCCACTTTACGTCCGGGGCGTACCTCTTTGTCATACCAGTGCAGATGGACCAGAGGCTGTTCCAGCCAGGCAACATTAAGCTCACTGCCAATCAGATTGACCATCACTGAGGGAGCATTCACCACCGGTGTGGGTAACGGCAGATCGAGAATCGCGCGCAAATGCAGCTCAAACTGGCTGATCGATGCGCCATTTTGTGTCCAGTGACCACTGTTATGTACTCGCGGGGCAAGCTCATTGATCAGAAGCCCGTCAGCGACGACAAAGCACTCCATTGCCATGACACCAACATAATTGAGGTCATTCATGATGGCACCAAGCATAGCTTCTGCTTGCTGCTGGTGTTTTTTGTTGGTCACCGGCAGGGCAACACTGGCACGCAGGATACCGTCCTGGTGCAAGTTATGCGTCAGTGGATAAAACACCATCTGCCCATCATAACCCCTCGCGCCAACCAGTGAAACTTCGCCAGTGAAGTGAATACCCTGTTCAACGATACATTCACCGTAGCACTCAGCAGGGAGCGCAACACTTTCGCTGGCATGAATACGCCACTGACCCCGGCCATCGTAGCCACCTGTCCGGCGCTTGACGATTGCCCATTCACCCAGCGAAGCGAAAATATCTGGCCACTGGCCTTCATTCTCCAGCAATTGCCAGGGGGAGGTTGCCAGACCGAGGTGATCAAGACGCTGCTTTTGTGTCAGGCGGTCTGCCAGCAGGGGGAAAATATCCCGATTCACAAAGGCCGGATGTTGTGCCAGTTCACGGGTTAAGGGTGTATCTGGCCAGCGTTCGATCTCTGCGGTAATGACACTTTGAGCGATAGGCAGAGCGCTGGGCTCCGCTTCTGGTCCGACAGGAAACACGGCAATACCCAATGGCTCACCAGCCTGGCGAAGCATTCGCCCTAACTGACCGTTACCCAGAACGCAGACTGCTTTCATGATTTCACCTGTGGGTCGGGATGAGAGAGAACCTCATCAGTCTGAGCCTGGCGCCATGCGGCAAGACGTGTTGCCAGGCTGCTGTCATGCAGCGCAAGAATCTGTGCTGCCAGCAGTGCGGCATTGGCAGCACCTGCCTTGCCTATTGCCAGTGTTCCTACAGGAATACCGCGTGGCATCTGCACAATGGAGTACAGACTGTCAACACCGCTAAGCGCTGCGCTCTGCACCGGAACACCCAGTACCGGCACCAGGGTCTTGGCGGCCAGCATGCCGGGCAGATGTGCTGCGCCACCGGCTCCGGCGATGATCACCTGAAAACCAGCAGCCTCTGCCTGTTCGGCAAAGTGGAACAGCTTATCCGGGGTGCGATGGGCTGAAACCACTTCACAATGGTAAGCCACACCGAGCGTGGAAAGTATCTCAGCAGCAAACTGCATGGTAGCCCAGTCACTCTGAGAACCCATAACAATGGCAATGCGTGCCGCTGCAGCAGTAGATGACATGCGGATTCGACTCCTGTGAGAGATTATCGCCAGCATACTGCGCACATTGCAGACAGATGCCAGTAGAAAAGGGGGAAAAGCATAGCATGACTGGCAAGCAAGGAAAACGGTTGCGTAGCCGGATATCTGACCTGATTAGAAGGGAAAGGCTGACAGTGTAATGCCATCCGCACTGACAGAAATCATTGACCCCTGATGATGCCAGGCGCCCAGCACCAGCCGCTCGGCTTCTTCTCCGGCAACCGGAAAATGATGTACTGCCGGACGATGGGTATGACCATGAATCAGATAATACACCTGATGATATTGCATGCGGGCAATTACCGCCTGTTGATTAACATCCATAATTTGTTGCGTTTTATGCTGATTAGCTTGCTGGCTGCGCTGACGCATCTTTTTTGCGATGCCCTGACGCAACGATAATGGCAGCCATAAAAACAATTTTTGCCGCCAGCGTTGGTGCATTTTATACCGGAACTGCTGGTAAGCTGCATCGTCGGTACACAATGTGTCACCGTGCATAATCAAAATACGCTGACCATACAGTGTGAGCACATCCTCTTCGGGCAACAGCGTCATATGACAACGTTGGGCAAATGCCTCACCTAATAGAAAGTCGCGGTTGCCATGAATAAAGTAACAGGGAACACCGGAGAGCGTCAGGTCATGTAGCGCAGAAGCGACTTGTTCATGGAGTGGATTAGGGTCATCATCGCCAATCCACACGTCGAAAAGGTCACCAAGAATATAGAGCGCATCAGCCTGGCTGGCCTCTCGACGTAAAAAAGCTAAAAAACCGGCAGTGATAGCCGGTTCTTCGTTACTCAAATGTATATCTGCGATAAATAGCGAACAGGACATTATTTGTCGCTGACAGTCACTTTTTCGATAATCACATCATCGGCTGGCACATCCTGATGCATACCACTGCGGCCGGTACTTACCGCTTTGATTTTTTCTACGACATCCATCCCTTCAACGACTTCAGCAAACACGCAGTAACCCCAACCCTGCAGACTCTCATCGCGGAAGTTAAGGAAATCATTATCTGCTACGTTAATAAAAAATTGTGCGGTAGCAGAATGCGGCGCCTGAGTGCGGGCCATCGCCAGCGTACCACGGGTATTTTTCAGACCATTATTCGCTTCGTTGCGGATCTCTGCTTTAGTGGCTTTTTGTTTCATGCCGGGTTCAAAACCACCGCCCTGGATCATAAATCCATTGATCACGCGGTGAAAAATGGTGTTGTCATAGAAACCTTCACGGCAATATTCCAGAAAGTTTTTAACTGTCTCGGGCGCTTTATCATCAAACGTCTTAATAACAATGTTGCCATGATTAGTCTGGAAGGTGACCATATTTTCATCCTGTAAAGAAAAATAGCGTTGAACCAGGCCAGTGAAGGTGTATGTCACCCTCTTATGAGCCTGATAGTGCCATCTTATATCATAAAAAAACGCCCGGCGTCAGCCTGAGGGATGGTGGTGGCTTGCTTTGCAGTGCTGATATGATGACAATAAGCTCTATAACCATTTCAATCTTCAACCGCACACAGCTAAAACGGAAGTCCTGATGCTAAAGATTTTTAATACCCTGAGTCGTCAAAAAGAGGAGTTCACCCCTATCCATCCTGGTAAGGTAGGGATCTATGTGTGCGGAATCACGGTATATGATCTTTGTCATATTGGTCATGGGCGCACTTTTGTCGCCTTTGATATGGTGGTTCGTTACCTGCGTTATCGTGGTTACGAGGTTAAATATGTACGTAATATTACTGACATTGACGACAAAATTATCAAACGTGCCAACGAAAGTGGTGAAACCGTTGATATCCTCACTGACCGGATGATTGCAGAAATGCATCGTGATTTCGCTGCGCTTAATATCCTGCCGCCCAATGAAGAACCACGTGCGACACGTCATATTCCGGAAATTATCACTATTGTCGGTCAGTTGATTGAGCGTGATCATGCCTACGTTGCCAGCAACGGCGATGTGATGTTTTCGGTGAACAGTGATCCTGATTATGGTCTGCTGTCGCGTCAGGATCTGGAGCAGCTGCAGGCGGGTGCGCGGGTGGACGTGGACGATGGCGTAAAACGCAATCCGATGGATTTTGTGTTGTGGAAAATGTCTAAAGTCAACGAACCGAGCTGGCCTTCGCCGTGGGGAGCCGGGCGTCCGGGATGGCACATCGAGTGTTCCGCGATGAACGGCAAACAGCTTGGCACGCATTTTGATATCCATGGTGGGGGTTCAGATCTGATGTTTCCCCATCACGAAAATGAAATTGCCCAGTCAACCTGTGCCCATGATGGCCCCTATGTAAACTACTGGATGCATTCCGGTATGGTGATGGTCGACCGGGAGAAAATGTCGAAATCACTGGGTAATTTTTTTACCGTACGCGATGTACTGGAGCACTTCGACCCGGAAACCATTCGCTATTTTCTTATGTCTGGTCATTACCGTAGCCAGTTAAATTACGGCGAAGACAACCTGAAACAGGCGCGTGCAGCACTGGAACGCCTGTATACCGCGTTGCGTCACACGGATGCATCTGCTGTGGCGGCAGGAGGAGAGGGGTTTGAACAGCGTTTTTGCCAGGCAATGGATGATGATTTCAATACTCCGGAAGCCTACTCAGTGCTGTTTGATATGGCACGTGAAGTCAACCGGCTGAAAACTGAAGATCCTGCACAGGCTAACGGACTGGCAGCCCGGTTGCGTCAGTTAGCCGATGTGCTGGGCTTGTTAACCCAGGATCCTGAGCAATTTTTGCAAAACAGTGCACAGGGTGATGATCAGCAGGTTGCTGAAATCGAAGCACTGATTACCATGCGTAACGATGCACGCCGGGATAAAAACTGGGCACAGGCTGATGTGGCACGCGACAAACTTAATGAGTTAGGTATCGTGCTGGAAGATGGTCCTCAGGGCACCACCTGGCGACGTAAGTAAAGTAAAACACAGGGGGCTGTCAGCCCCTGTGTTTTATTCAGGGGAAAAGAAAGGTGATCCGTCAGTTCACGCTTGCTAATTATCGTTCTATCCGCAACCTCGCTTTTGAGCTCGGGCCACTTAATGTGATCAGTGGACCGAATGGTTGCGGCAAAACTAATTTATATAAAGCGGTGCGGTTGTTGCACCAGGCGGCGGGTGAGCGGTTATCGCAAGGCCTTGCCGAGGACGGTGGCATTCAAAAAGCCATGTGGGCTGGTGCCAGGCGCAGTCGCGGGGTGCAACGCATGCTGCTGGC
Source organism: Anthoptus insignis (assembly GCA_022318365.1). Taxonomy (NCBI): domain Eukaryota; kingdom Metazoa; phylum Arthropoda; class Insecta; order Lepidoptera; family Hesperiidae; genus Anthoptus; species Anthoptus insignis. The sequence goes on from DWRH01000124.1 coordinate 13,113, forward strand.
TGTCGAGATGAGTGATTTTGAGTATCAGCTCGATATCGGCTTTCCTGAGCCGCTGAACAGTCTGTTTAACCTCGATCCGCTGGTAAAAAAAGAACAACTGTGGCTGAGTGGTCATCAGCGTCGCCGCTCGGCACTGCTGATGGAGCGGATTAATCAAAGTGCGTTTCTCCACAATATCACTGGTGAGCGGGTGACTTATCCTGTGTCATTACAGGAGGAAGAATCAGTATTTGGTCAACTGGCAGAACCCCATTTATACCCTGAGGTTTCCAAAGTACGCGAAATTATGCGTGGCTGGCGTTTTTACCATGAATTTGCTGTGTGGCCGGGCAGTGCATTGCGTGTGCCACAGGTGGGTATTCGTTCGCCGGTGCTGGCTCATGATGGCAGTAACCTTGCCGCTGCCTTTGAAACGATTCGTGAGCGTGGTCATACTGAGCTACTGTTTAGTACTCTGGAGAAGGCGTTTCCAGACAGCCATTTTGAGGTCCAGGCCCGGGAAGGTCGTTTTCAGCTTCTGATGCACCGTGAGGGTATTCTGCGTCCACTGGAAGCAGCAGAATTATCGGATGGTACCCTGCGTTTTTTATGTCTGGTCGTTGCACTGCTTAGCCCGCGGCCACCTTCGTTTATGGCACTCAACGAACCTGAGAATAGCCTGCATCCCCAGTTATTACCGGCTCTGGCTGAATTGATTGCTGAAGCGAGTCGCTACAGCCAGCTATGGGTAACCAGCCACTCAGCACAGCTGGCGCAGTTGATCGCGCAACATGCTGAGGTGCGACATTATCAGTTAGCGCAGGTTGATGGGGCAACGGAGATCAATCAAGAGAAGTGGTGAATAGTTATCGATTGCCGTTGTGCTACCAGTAAGCAAAAACCGCTGTCTGTTGATAGCGGTTTACTGAATATCAGCGGGCTAACTCAGGCAGTGACAGTGATCTGATTACCATTAAAGGTCACCTGTTGTCCGGCGACAATTTTACAGCGTTTACGGGTTTCAACCTGACCGTCAACCGAGACATGACCCGCGGCAATCACGTCTTTGGCGATGCCTCCGCTCTCTACCCAGCCTTCCAGTTTTAACAAATCACACAGATCAACATGTGCATGTTTACCGAGGGAAAAATTAGCCATTAGCCAGTCACTCCATCATTATCATGATATTGCTCACACGCCTGTAGGGTGTTTTGAATCAGGGTGGCTACGGTCATTGGGCCTACTCCGCCCGGTACTGGGGTGATGTAAGCAGCGCGTGCAGCGGCGCTGTGAAAATCGACATCCCCGACTACTTTGCCATTTTCCAGCCGATTAATACCGACATCGACGACAATTGCACCAGGTTTAATCCACTCACCAGGAATAAAACCGGGTTTTCCTACGGCCACGACCAGGAGATCGGCATGTTCAACGTGATGACGTAAATCTTTGGTGAAGCGGTGAGTGACGGTGGTGGTACAGCCTGCCAGTAACAACTCCATACTCATTGGGCGGCCGACAATATTTGAAGCTCCCACCACTACTGCATTCAGCCCGTACATATCGATATTGTAACGTTCCAGAAGGGTGACAATGCCGCGTGGTGTACAGGGGCGCAATGTTGGCGCACGCTGGCACAAACGGCCGACATTATAGGGATGAAAACCATCGACATCTTTCGAGGGTGCGATACGTTCCAGCACTTTGACATTATCGACGCCAGCGGGCAGCGGCAGTTGTACCAGAATACCATCAATGGCATGGTCATTATTCAGCGAGTCGATCAAGGCAAGTAACTCGGCTTCACTGGTAGTGCCGGGCAGATCATAAGAACGTGAAACAAACCCGACCTCTTCACAGGCACGTCGTTTGCTCCCAACATAAATTTGCGATGCCGGATTGTCACCGACCAGAATCACTGCCAGCCCGGGCGCACGTTTACCCAGACTAAGACGTTGCTGAACACGATCAGCAACTTCCTGGCGCACCTGCTGTGCAATGGTTTTACCATCAATTATTTTTGCTGCCATCAGAGAGGGGGTCCATCAGTATTGATTAAAACGGTGATATGACTCTATTCTGGCAGAAGAGAGGCCAACTGTCAGGCACAGTTTTAGTCTGTGTTGTCGATAACTCGCGCAACCACCATCAGGGCTGACGTAAAATCGTTGACTCAAACGTATCGCACCGTATAATTCGACCCTGTTTTACCATGCGCCCTTAGCTCAGCTGGATAGAGCACCGGCCTTCTAAGCCGTAGGTCACAGGTTCGAATCCTGTAGGGCGTACCATTTAAAATTAATGATTTACAAGCCAGTCTTCACTAAAAACCGTACATCCAAAAAGTTTATGTAACAGCTGGTGTAAGTAAAATTTCCCAACGCAAATCAACGTTAGTGTGTAGTGGATCACAAAATCAGGACACCGGAATAACCTGCCTCCACTTTTCTTCATGCAAACAAGGCGGTAAACCACC